>JANJGN010000008.1:144589031-144644086 GCA_026770705.1 Isurus oxyrinchus | reverse complement strand
CGCGCACTCTCTCTCTCTCACGCGCACTCTCTCTCTCTCACGCGCACTCTCTCTCTCACACGCACTCTCTCTCTCACGTGCACTCACTCTCTCACGCGCACTCTTTCTCTCTCTCACGTGCACTCTCTCTCTCACGCGGACTCTTCACTCTCTCATGCGCACTCTCTCTCTCACGTGCACTCTCTCTCTCACGTGCACTCTCTCTCTCACGTGCACTCTCTCTGCCTCACGCACACACTCTCTCTCACACGCACTCACTCTCTCTCTCATGTGCACTCTCTCTCACGTGCACTTTCTCTCACGCGCACTCTCTCTCTCTCACGCGCACTCTCTCTCACGCGCACCGCTCTGTCTCCCTCACGCGCACTCTCTCTCTCTCAAGCGCACTCTGTCTCTCTCTCTCTCACCGCGCACTCTCTCCCTCTCTCTCTCTCACGCGCACTCTCTCTCTCTCACGCGCACTCTCTCTTACTCTCACGCGCACGCTCTCTCTCTCTCAAGCGCACTCTGTCTCTCTCTCTCTCACGCGCACTCTCTCCCTCTCTCTCTCACGCGCACTCTCTCTCTCTCCCTCATGCGCACTCTCTCTCACGCCCGCTCTCTCTCTCAAGCGCACTCTCTCTCTCTCTTTCTCTCACGCGCACTCTCTCCTCTCTCTCTCTCTCTCACGCGCACTCTCTCTCTCCCCTCTCTCTCACGCGCACTCTCTCTCTCCCTCTCTCTCACGCGCACTCTCTCTCCCTCTCTCTCACGCGCACTCTCTCTCTCCCTCTCTCTCACGCGCACTCTCTCTCTCCTCTCTCTCATGCGCACTCTCTCTCTCACGCGCACTCTCTCTCACTCTCTCTCACGCGCACTCTCTCTCTCTCACGCGTACTCTCTCTCTCTCTCTCGCACGAACTCTCTCTTTCTCTCACGCGCACACTCTTTCTTTCACGCGCACTCTCTCTCTCTCTCTCACGCGCATACTCTCACTCTCTCACGCGCACACTCTCTCTCTCTCTCTCTCACGTGCACTCTCTCTCTCACATGCACTCTCTCTCTCACGCGCACTCTCTCTCTCACCGCACTCTCTCTCTCACCCGCACTCTCTCTCTCACCCGCACTCTCTCTCTCACCCGCACTCTCTCTCTCACCCGCACTCTCTCTCTCTCTCACCCGCACTCTCTCTCTCTCTCACGCGCACTCTCTCTCTCACGCGCACTCTCTCTCTCTCTCACGCGCACTCTCTCTCTCACGTGCACTCTCTCTCCCTCACGCGTATTCTCTCTCCCTCACGTGCACTCTCTCTCTCTCACGCGCACTCTCTCTCTCTCACGCGCACTCTCTCTCTCTCACGCGCACTCTCTCTCTCTCACACGCACTCTCTCTCTCTCACACGCACTCTCTCTCTCTCATGCGCACTCTCTCTCTCATGCACACTCTCTCTCCCTCATGCGCACTCTATCTCTCTCTCTCACGCACACTCTCTCTCTCACACGCGCACTCTCTCTCTCTCTCAAGCGCACTCTTTCTCTCTCTCACGTACACTCTCTCTCACGCGCACTGTCTCTCTCTCACGCTCACCTCTCTCTCTCACGCTCACTCTCTCTCTCACGCGCACTCTCTCTCTCTCATGTGCACTCTCTCTCAACGTGCACTCTCACTCATGAGCACTCTCTCTCTCTCACACGCACTCTCTCTCACGCGCACTCTCTCTCACGCGCACTCTCTCTCTCACGTGCACTCTCTCTCTCACGCGCACTCTCTCTCTCTCTCACGCACACTCACTCTCTCACGCTCACTCTCTCTCTCATGCGCACTCACTCTCTCACCGCGCACTCTTTCTCTCTCTCACGTGCACTCTCTTTCTCACAGCGCACTCTCACTCTCTCATGCGCACTGTCTCTCTCACGTGCACTCTCTCTCTCATGTGCACTCTCTCACTCACGTGCACTCTCTCTGCCTCACGCACACTCTCTCTCTCACACGCACTCACTCTCTCTCATGTGCAATCTCTCTCACGTGCACTCTCTCCCTCATGCGCACTCTCTCTCTCTCACGCGCAGTCTCTCTCTCACGCGCACCTCTCTCTCACCGCGCACTCTCTCTCTCACGATCACTCTCTCTCGTGCGCACTCTCTCTCTCTCACGTGCACTCTCTCTCTCTC
Organism: Isurus oxyrinchus; assembly: GCA_026770705.1. Classification (NCBI taxonomy): domain Eukaryota; kingdom Metazoa; phylum Chordata; class Chondrichthyes; order Lamniformes; family Lamnidae; genus Isurus; species Isurus oxyrinchus. The sequence continues at coordinate 144,641,936 of JANJGN010000008.1, read as the reverse complement.
ACACACACTTTCTCTCTCTCACGCGCACTCTCTCTCTCTCTCACACGCACTCACTCTCTCTCACATGCACTCTCTCTCTCTCACACGCACTCTCTCTTTCTCTCTCACACACACTCTCTCTCTCTCACGCGCACGCTCTCTCTCTCAAGCGCACTCTGTCTCTCTCTTCTCACGCGCACTCTCTCCCTCTCTCTCTCTCACGCGCACTCTCTCTCTCTCACGCGCACTCTCTCTTACTCTCACGCGCACGCTCTCTCTCTCTCAAGCGCACTCTGTCTCTCTCTCTCTCACGCGCACTCTCTCCCTCTCTCTCTCACGCGCACTCTCTCTCTCTCCCTCATGCGCACTCTCTCTCTCTCACGCCCGCTCTCTCTCTCAAGCGCACTCTCTCTCTCTCTTTCTCTCATGCGCACTCTCTCCCTCTCTCTCTCTCTCTCACGCGCACTCTCTCTCTCCCTCTCTCTCACGCGCACTCTCTCTCTCCCTCTCTCTCACGCGCACTCTCTCTCTCCCTCTCTCTCACGCGCACTCTCTCTCTCCCTCTCTCTCACGCGCACTCTCTCTCTCCCTCTCTCTCACGCGCACTCTCTCTCTCACGCGCACTCTCTCTCTCACGCGCACTCTCTCTCTCACGCGCACCTCTCTCTCTCACGCGCACTCTCTCTCACTCTCTCTCACGCGCACTCTCTCTCTCTCACGCGTACACTCTTTCTTTCACGCGCACTCTCTCTCTCTCTCTCACGCGCATACTCTCACTCTCTCACGCGCACACTCTCTCTCTCTCTCTCTCACGTGCACTCTCTCTCTCACATGCACTCTCTCTCTCACGCGCACTCTCCTCTCTCACCCGCACTCTCTCTCTCACCCGCACTCTCTCTCTCTCTCACGCGCACTCTCTCTCTCTCACGCGCACTCTCTCTCTCACGCGCACTCTCTCTCTCACGCGCACTCTCTCTCTCTCTCACGCGCACTCTCTCTCTCACGTGCACTCTCTCTCCCTCACGCGTATTCTCTCTCCCTCACGCGCACTCTCTCTCCCTCACGCGCACTCTCTCTCTCTCACGCGCACTCTCTCTCTCTCACGCGCACTCTCTCTCTCTCACGCACACTCTCTCTCTCTCACGCGCACTCTCTCTCTCTCTCACGCACACTCACTCTCTCACGCGCACTCTCTCTCTCATGCGCACTCTCTCTCTCACGCGCACCTCTTTCTCTCTCTCACGTGCACTCTCTCTCTCACGTGCACTCTCTCACTCACGTGCACTCTCTCACTCACGTGCACTCTCTCTGCCTCACGCACACTCTCTCTCTCACACGCACTCACTCTCTCTCATGTGCAATCTCTCTCACGTGCACTCTCTCCCTCATGCGCACTCTCTCTCTCTCACGCGCACTCTCTCTCTCACGCGCACTCTCTCTCTCACGCGCACTCTCTCACGATCACTCTCTCTCGTGCGCACTCTCTCTCTCTCATGTGCACGCTCTCTCTCTCACACACACTTTCTCTCTCTCACGCGCACTCTCTCTCTCTCTCACGCGCACTCTCTCTCTCTCACGCGCACTCACTCTCTCTCGCGCACTCTCTCTCTCACGTGCACTCTTTCTCTCACGTGCACTCTCTCTCAGGGGCACTCTCTCTCAGGGGCACTCTCTCTCTCACACGCAATCTCTGTCTCTCTCACACGCACTCTCTCTCGCTCTCTCACACGCACTCTCTCTTTCTCTCTCACACGCACTCTCTCTCTCTCACGCACACTCTCTCTCTCTCACGCGCACTCTCTCTCTCTCAAGCGCACTCTGTCTCTCTCTCTCACGCGCACTCTCTCCCTCTCTCTCTCACGCGCACTCTCTCCCTCTCCCTCATGCGCACTCTCTCTCTCTCACGCCCGCTCTCTCTCTCAAGCGCACTCTCTCTCTCTCTTTCTCTCACGCGCACTCTCTCTCTCTCTCTCTCTCATGCGCACTCTCTCTCTCCCTCTCTCTCATGCGCACTCTCTCTCTCCCTCTCTCTCACGCGCACTCTCTCTCTCCCTCTCTCTCATGCGCACTCTCTCTCTCCCTCTCTCTCACGCGCACTCTCTCTCTCCCTCTCTCTCACGCGCACTCTCTCTCTCCCTCTCTCTCACGCGCACTCTCTCTCTCTCTCACGCGCACTCTCTCTCTCTCTCACGCGCACTCTCACTCGCTCTCTCTCACGCGCACTCTCTCTCTCACGCGCACTGTCCCTCTCACGCGCACTCTCTCTCTCACGATCACTCTCTCTCTCACGATCACTCTCTCTCTCTCTTGCGCACTCTCTCTCTCATGTGCACTCTCTCTCTCACACACACTCTCTCTCTCTCACGCGCACTCTCTCTCTCTCACGCACACTCACTCTCTCACGCGCACTCTCTCTCTCACGTGCACTCTTTCTCTCACGTGCACTCTTACTCTCACGCGCACGCTCTCTCTCTCTCAAGCACACTCTGTCTCTCTCTCTCTCTCTCTCACGTGCACTCTCTCTCTCTCAGGGGCACTCTCTCTCTCACACGCACTCTCTCTCGCTCTCTCACACGCACTCTCTCTTTCTCTCTCACACGCACTCTCTCTCTCTCATGCGCACTCTCTCTTACTCTCACGCGCACGGTCTCTCTCTCTCTCAAGCGCACTCTCTCTCTCTCTTTCTCTCACGCGCACTCTCTCCCTCTCTCTCTCTCTCACGCGCACTCTCTCTCTCCCTCTCTCTCACGCGCACTCTCTCTCTCCCTCTCTCTCACGCGCACTCTCTCTCTCCCTCTCTCTCACGCGCACTCTCTCTCTCCCTCTCTCTCACGCGCACTCTCTCTCTCCCTCTCTCTCACGCGCACTCTCTCTCTCCCTCTCTCTCACGCGCACTCTCTCTCTCCCTCTCTCTCACGCGCACTCTCTCTCTCCCTCTCTCTCACGCGCACTCTCTCTCTCCCTCTCTCTCACGCGCACTCTCTCTCTCCCTCTCTCTCACGCGCACTCTCTCTCCCTCTCTCTCACGCGCACTCTCTCTCCCTCTCTCTCACGCGCACTCTCTCTCTCTCTCACGCGCACTCTCCCTCTCACGCGCACTCTCCCTCTCACGCGCACTCTCCCTCTCACGCGCACTCTCTCTCTCACGATCACTCTCTCTCTCACGATCACTCTCTCTCTCTCATGCGCACTCTCTCTCTCTCTCATGTGCACTCTCTCTCTCACACACACTCTCTCTCTCTCACGCGCACTCTCTCTCTCTCACGCGCACTCTCTCTCTCACGCGCACTCTCTCTCATGCGCACTCTCTCTCTCTTGCACACTCTCTCTCCCTCATACGCACTCTCTCTCTCTTTCTCACGCACACCCTCTCTCTCACACGCGCACTCTCTCTCTCAAGCGCACTCTTTCTCTCTCTCACGTGCACTCTCTCTCACGCGCACTGTCTCCCTCTCACGCTCACTCTCTCTCTCTCTCATGCGCACTCTCTCTCTCATGTGCACTCTCTCTCACATGCACTCTCTCTCTCATGCGCACTCTCTCTCTCTCACGTGCACTCTCTCTCACGCGCACTCTCTCTCTCTTGCGCACTCTCTCTCTCACGATCACTCTCTCTCTCTCTCATGCGCACTCTCTCTCTCACACGCGCACTCTCTCTCTCACGCGCACTCACTCTCTCACGCGCACTCTTTCTCTCTCTCACGTGCACTCTCTCTCTCACGCGCACTCTCACTCTCTCATGCGCACTCTCTCTCTCTCATGCGCACTCTCTCTCTCACGTGCACTCTCTCTCTCACGTGCACTCTCTCTCTCACGTGCACTCTCTCTGCCTCACGCACACACTCTCTCTCACACGCACTCACTCTCTCTCTCATGTGCACTCTCTCTCACGTGCACTTTCTCTCACGCGCACTCTCTCTCACGCGCACTCTCTCACGTGCACGCTCTGTCTCCCTCACGCGCACGCACACGTGCTCTCTCTCTCACACGCACTCTCTCTCAAATGCACTCTCTCTCTCTCACACGCACTCTCTCTCTCTCACACGCACTCTCTCTCTCTCACACGCACTCTCTCTCTCTCACACGCACTCTCTCTCTCACACGCACTCTCGCTCTCGCTCTCTCACACGCACTCTCTCTTTCTCTCTCACACACACTCTCTCTCTCTCACGCGCACGCTCTCTCTCTCAAGCGCACTCTCTCTCTCTCACGCGCACTCTCTCCCTCTCTCTCTCTCACGCGCACTCTCTCTCTCTCACGCGCACTCTTTCTCTCACATGCACCCTCTCTCAGGGGCACTCTCTCTCTCACACGCACTCTCTCTCGCTCTCTCACATGCACTCTCTCTTCCTCTCACACGCACTCTCTCTCTCTCTCACGCGCACTCTCTCTTACTCTCACGCGCACGCTCTCTCTCTCTCAAGTGCACTCTGTCTCTCTCTCTCTCACACGCACTCTCTCCCTCTCTCTCTCACGCGCACTCTCTCTCTCTCCCTCATGCGCACTCTCTCTCTCTCACGCCCGCTCTCTCTCTCAAGCGCTCTCTCTCTCTCTTTCTCTCACGCGCACTCTCTCCCTCTCTCTCTCTCTCACGCGCACTCTCTCCCTCTCTCTCTCTCTCACGCGCACTCTCTCTCTCCCTCTCTCTCACGCGCACTCTCTCTGTCCCTCTCTCTCACGCGCACTCTCTCTCTCTCTCCCTCTCTCTCACGCGCACTCTCTCTCTCTCTCACGCGCACTCTCTCTCTCTCTCACGCGCACTCTCTCTCGCCCTCTCTCACGCGCACTCTCTCTCGCTCTCTCTCACGCGCACTCTCTCTCTCTCACGCGCACTCTCTCTCTCTCTCGCACGAACTCTCTCTTTCTCTCACGCGCACACTCTTTCTTTCACGCGCACTCTCTCTCTCTCTCACGCGCATACTCTCACTCTCTCACGCGCACACTCTCTCTCTCTCTCACGCGCACTCTCTCTCTCTCTCGCACGAACTCTCTCTCTTTCTCTCATGCGCACACTCTTTCTTTCACGCGCACTCTCTCTCTCTCTCTCTCACACGCATACTCTCACTCTCTCACGCGCACATTCTCTCTCTCTCTCTCACGTGCACTGTCTCTCTCACATGCACTCTCTCTCTCTCTCACGCGCACTCTCTCTCTCTCTCACACGCACTCTCTCTCGCTCTCACGTGCACTCTCTCTCTCTCACGCGCACTCTCCCTCTCACGCGCACTCTCTCTCTCTCACGCGCACTCTCTCTCTCTCTCACGTGCACTCTCTCTCTCACGCGCACTCTCTCTCTCATGCGCACTCTCTCTCTCACGATCACTCTCTCTCTCTCTCATGCGCACTCTCTCTCTCACACACGCACTCTCTCTCTCACGCGCACTCACTCTCTCACGCGCACTCTTTCTCTCTCTCACGTGCACTCTCCTCTCACGCGGACTCTCACTCTCTCATGCGCACTCTCTCTCTCACGTGCACTCTCTCTCTCACGTGCACTCTCTCTCTCACGTGCACTGTCTCTGCCTCACGCACACACTCTCTCTCACACGCACTCACTCTCTCTCTCATGTGCACTCTCTCTCACGTGCACTTTCTCTCACGCGCACTCTCTCTCTCTCACGCGCACTCTCTCACGCGCACGCTCTGTCTCCCTCACGCGCACGCACACGTGCTCTCTCTCTCACACGCACTCTCTCTCAAATGCACTCTCTCTCTCTCACACGCACTCTCTCTCTCTCACACGCACTCTCTCTCTCTCACACGCACTCTCTCTCTCACACGCACTCTCGCTCTCGCTCTCTCACACGCACTCTCTCTTTCTCTCTCACACACACTCTCTCTCTCTCTCAAGCGCACTCTCTCTCTCTCACGCGCACTCTCTCCCTCTCTCTCTCTCACGCGCACTCTTTCTCTCTCATGCGCACTCTTTCTCTCACGTGCACTCTCTCTCAGGGGCACTCTCTCTCTCACACGCACTCTCTGTCTCTCTCACACGCACTCTCTCTCGCTCTCTCACATGCACTCTCTCTTTCTCTCTCACGCGCACTCTCTCTTACTCTCACGCGCACGCTCTCTCTCTCTCAAGTGCACTCTGTCTCTCTCTCTCTCTCACACGCACTCTCTCCCTCTCTCTCTCACGCGCACTCTCTCTCTCTCCCTCATGCGCACTCTCTCTCTCTCACGCCCGCTCTCTCTCTCAAGCGCACTCTCTCTCTCTCTTTCTCTCACGCGCACTCTCTCCCTCTCTCTCTCTCTCACGCGCACTCTCTCTCTCCCTCTCTCTCACGCGCACTCTCTCTGTCCCTCTCTCTCACGCGCACTCTCTCCCTCTCTCTCACGCGCACTCTCTCTCTCCCTCTCTCTCACGCGCACTCTCTCTCTCTCTCACGCGCACTCTCTCTCTCTCTCACGCGCACTCTCTCTCGCTCTCTCTCACGCGCACTCTCTCGCTCTCTCTCACGCGCACTCTCTCTCTCTCACGCGCACTCTCTCTCTCTCTCGCACGAACTCTCTCTTTCTCTCACGCGCACACTCTTTCTTTCACGCGCACTCTCTCTCTCTCTCTCACGCGCATACTCTCACTCTCTCACGCGCACACTCTCTCTCTCTCTCACGCGCACTCTCTCTCTCTCGCACGAACTCTCTCTCTTTCTCTCACGCGCACACTCTTTCTTTCACGCGCACTCTCTCTCTCTCTCTCACGCGCATACTCTCACTCTCTCACGCGCACATTCTCTCTCTCTCTCTCACGTGCACTCTCTCTCTCACATGCACTCTCTCTCTCACGCGCACTCTCTCTCTCACGCGCACTCTCTCTCTCTCTCACACGCACTCTCTCTCTCTCTCACGTGCACTCTCTCTCACGCGCACTCTCTCTCTCACGCGCACTCTCTCTCTCTCACGCGCACTCTCTCTCTCTCTCTCACGCGCACTCTCTCTCTCTCTCACGCGCACTCTCTCTCTCACGTGCACTCTCTCTCCCTCACGCGTATTCTCTCTCCCTCTCGCGCACTCTCTCTCTCTCTCTCACGCGCACTCTCTCTCTCTCACGCGCACTCTCTCTTTCACGCGCACTCTCTCTTTCACGCGCACTCTCTCTCATGCGCACTCTCTCTCTCATGCGCACTCTCTCTCTCATGCGCACTCTCTCTCCCTCATGCGCACTCTATCTCTCTCTCTCACGCACACTCTCTCTCTCACACGCGCACTCTCTCTCTCACGCGCACTCTTTCTCTCTCTCACGTGCACTCTCTCTCACGCGCACTGTCTCTCTCTCACGCTCACTCTCTCACGCTCACTCTCTCACGTGCACTCTCTCTCTCTCATGTGCACTCTCTCTCACGTGCACTCTCACTCATGCGCACTCTCTCTCTCTCACGCGCACCCTCTCTCACGCGCACTCTCTCTCATGCGCACTCTCACGCGCACTCTCTCTCACGCGCACTCTCTCTCTCACGATCACTCTCTCTCTCTCTCATGCGCACTCTCTCTCTCACATGCACTCTCTCTCTCACGCACGCTCTCTCTCTCACGCGCACTCTCTCTCTCTCTCACGCACACTCACTCTCTCACGCGCACTCTCTCTCTCTCTCATGCGCACTCACTCTCTCACGCGCACTTTCTCTCTCTCACGTGCACTCTCTCTCTCTCACGCGCACTCTCACTCTCTCATGCACACTCTCTCTCTCACGCGCACTCTCTCTCTTAAGTGCACTCTCTCTCTCACGTGCACTCTCTCTCACGTGCACTCTCTCTGCCTCACACAAACTCTCTCTCACACGCACTCACTCTCTCTCTCATGTGCAATCTCTCTCACGTGCACTCTCTCTCTCATGCGCACTCTCTCTCTCTCACGCGCACTCTCTCTCTCACGATCACTCTCTCTCGTGCGCACTCTCTCTCTCTCACACACACTCTCTCTCTCTCACGCACACTCTCTCTCTCTCTCATGCGCACTCACTCTCTCTCGCGCACTCTTTCTCTCACGTGCACTCTCTCTCTCTCAGGGGCACGCTCTCTCTCACACGCAATCTCTGTCTCTCTCACATGCACTCTCTCTCGCTCTCTCACACGCACTCTCTCTTTCTCTCTCACACGCACTCTCACTCTCTCACGCGCACTATCTCTTACTCTCACGTGCACGCTCTCTCTCTCTCAAGCGCACTCTGTCTCTCTCTCTCACGCGCACTCTCTCCCTCTCCCTCATGCGCACTCTCTCTCTCTCACGCCCGCTCTCTCTCTCAAGCGCACTCTCTCTCTCTCTTTCTCTCACGCGCACTCTCTCCCTCTCTCTCTCTCTGACGCGCACTCTCTCTCTCCCTCTCCCTCACGCGCACTCTTACTCTCTCTCTCACGCGCACTCTCTCTCTCTCACGCGCACTCTCTCTCTCACGCGCACTCTCTCTCTCACGCGCACTCTCTCTCTCACGCGCACTCTCTCTCTCACGCGCACTCTCTCTCTCACGCGCACTCTCTCTCTCACGCGCACTCTCTCTCTCACGCGCACTCTCTCTCCCTCATGCGCACTCTATCTCTCTCTCTCACGCACACTCTCTCTCTCACACGCGCACTCTCTCTCTCAAGCGCACTCTTTCTCTCTCTCACGTGCACTCTCTCTCACGCGCACTGTCTCTCTCTCACGCTCACTCTCTCTCTCTCACGCTCACTCTCTCTCTCACGCGCACTCTCTCTCTCTCATGTGCACTCTCTCTCACGTGCACTCTCACTCATGCGCACTCTCTCTCTCTCACGCGCACTCTCTCTCTCTCACGCGCACACTCTCTCACGCGCACTCTCTCTCACGCGCACTCTCTCTCACGCGCACTCTCTCTCACGCGCACTCTCTCTCACGCGCACTCTCTCTCACGCGCACTCTCTCTCACGCGCACTCTCTCTCTCACGATCACTCTCTCTCTCTCTCATGCGCACTCTCTCTCTCACGTGCACTCTCTCTCTCACGCACACTCTCTCTCTCACGCACACTCTCTCTCTCACGCACACTCTCTCTCTCTCTCACGCACACTCACTCTCTCACGCGCACTCTCTCTCTCTCTCATGCGCACTCACTCTCTCACGCGCACTCTTTCTCTCTCTCACGTGCACTCTCTCGCTCTCACGCGCACTCTCACTCTCTCACGCGCACTCTCTCTCTCACGCGCACTCTCTCTCTCACGTGCACTCTCTCTCTCACATGCACTCTCTCTCTCACGTGCACTCTCTCTGCCTCATGCACACTCTCTCTCACACGCACTCACTCTCTCTCTCATGTGCAATCTCTCTCACGTGCACTCTCTCTCTCATGCGCACTCTCTCTCTCTCACGCGCACTCTCTCTCTCATGTGCACTCTCTCTCTCACGCGCACTCTCTCTCTCACGATCACTCTCTCGTGCGCACTCTCTCTCTCTCACGTGCACTCTCTCTCTCACACACACTCTCTCTCTCTCACGCGCACTCTCTCTCTCTCACGCGCACTCTCTCTCTCTCTCACGCGCACTCACTCTCTCTCACGCACTCTTTCTCTCACGTGCACTCTCTCTCTCTCAGGGGCACGCTCTCTCTCACACGCAATCTCTGTCTCTCTCACATGCACTCTCTCTCGCTCTCTCACACGCACTCTCTCTTTCTCTCTCACACGCACTCTCACTCTCTCACGCGCACTATCACTTACTCTCACGTGCACGCTCTCTCTCTCTCAAGCGCACTCTGTCTCTCTCTCTCACGCGCACTCTCTCCCTCTCTCTCTCACGCGCACTCTCTCCCTCTCCCTCATGCGCACTCTCTCTCTCTCTCACGCCCGCTCTCTCTCAAGCGCACTCTCTCTCTCTCTTTCTCTCACGCGCACTCTCTCCCTCTCTCTCTCTCTCACGCGCACTCTCTCTCTCCCTCTCTCTCACGCGCACTCTCTCTCTCACGCGCACTCTCTCTCTCCCTCTCTCTCACGCGCACTCTCTCTCTCCCTCTCTCTCACGCGCACTCTCTCTCTCCCTCTCTCTCACGCGCACTCTCTCTCTCCCTCTCTCTCACGCGCACTCTCTCTCTCCCTCTCTCTCACGCGCACTCTCTCTCTCCCTCTCTCTCACGCGCACTCTCTCTCTCCCTCTCTCTCACGCGCACTCTCTCTCTCTCTCACGCGCACTCTCACTCGCTCTCTCTCACGCGCACTCTCCCTCTCACGCGCACTCTCTCACGATCACTCTCTCTCTCACGATCACTCTCTCTCTCTCGTGCGCACATTCTCTCTCTCGTGCGCACTCTCTCTCTCTCTCATGTGCACTCTCTCTCTCACACGCACTCTCTCTCTCTCACGCGCACTCTCTCTCTCTCAAGCGCACTCTCTCTCTCTCACGCGCACTCTCTCTCTCACGCGCACTCTCTCTCTCACGTGCACTCTCTCTCTCAGGGGCACTCTCTCTCTCAGGGGCACTCTCTCTCTCACATGCACTCTCTGTCTCTCTCACACGCACTCTCTCTCGTTCTCTCACACGCACTCTCTCTTTCTCTCTCACACGCACTCTCTCACGCGCACTCTCTCTTACTCTCACGCGCACGCTCTCTCTCTCTCAAGCGCACTCTCTCTCTCTTTCTCTCACGCGCACTCTCTCCCTCTCTCTCTCTCACGCGCACTCTCTCTCTCCCTCTCTCTCACGTGCACTCTCTCTCTCCCTCTCTCTCACGCGCACTCTCTCTCTCCCTCTTTCTCACGTGCACTCTCTCTCTCCCTCTCTCTCACGCGCACTCTCTCTCTCCCTCTCTCTCACGCGCACTCTCTCTCTCTCACGCGCACTCTCACTCGCTCTCTCTCACGCGCACTCTCTCTCTCACGCGCACTCTCCCTCTCACGCGCACTCTCCCTCTCACGCGCACTCTCTCTCTCACGATCACTCTCTCTCTCACGATCACTCTCTCTCTCTCGTGCGCACTCTCTCTCTCTCATGTGCACTCTCTCTCTCTCACGCGCACTCTCTCTCTCTCACGCGCACTCACTCTCTCACGCGCACACTCTCTCTCACGTGCACTCTTTCTCTCACGAGCACTCTCTCTCTCTCAGGGGCACTCTCTCTCTCACACGCACTCTCTGTCTCTCTCACACGCACTCTCTCTCGCTCTCTCACACGCACTCTCTCTCTCTCACACGCACTCTCTCTCTCTCACGCGCACTCTCTCTTACTCTCACGCGCACGCTCTCTCTCTCAAGCGCACTCTGTCTCTCTCTCTCTCACGCGCACTCTCTCCCTCTCTCTCACGCGCACTCTCTCTCTCTCCCTCATGCGCACTCTCTCTCAAGCCCGCTCTCTCTCTCAAGCGCACTCTCTCTCTCTCTTTCTCTCACGCGCACTCTCTCCCTCTCTCTCTCTCTCACGCGCACTCTCTCTCTCCCTCTCTCTCACGCACACTCTCTCTCCCTCTCTCTCACGCGCACTCTCTCTCTCCCTCTCTCTCACGCGCACTCTCTCTCACGCGCACTCTCTCTCTCACGATCACTCTCTCTCTCACGATCACTCTCTCTCTCTCTCATGCGCACTCTCTCTCTCACGTGCACTCTCTCTCTCATGCACGCTCTCTCTCTCACGCGCACTCTCTCTCTCTCTCACGCACACTCACTCTCTCACGCGCACTCTCTCTCTCATGCGCACTCACTCTCTCACGCGCACTTTCTCTCTCTCACGTGCACTCTCTCTCTCTCACGCGCACTCTCACTCTCTCATGCACACTCTCTCTCTCACGCGCACTCTCTCACGCGCACTCTCTCTCTTAAGTGCACTCTCTCTCTCACGTGCACTCTCTCTCACGTGCACTCTCTCTGCCTCACGCACACTCTCTCTCACACGCACTCACTCTCTCTCTCATGTGCAATCTCTCTCACGTGCACTCTCTCTCTCATGCGCACTCTCTCTCTCTCACGCGCACTCTCTCTCTCACGATCACTCTCTCTCGTGCGCACTCTCTCTCTCTCACGTGCACTCTCTCTCTCACACACACTCTCTCTCTCTCACGCACACTCTCTCTCTCTCTCATGCGCACTCACTCTCTCTCGCGCACTCTTTCTCTCACGTGCACTCTCTCTCTCTCAGGGGCACGCTCTCTCTCACACGCAATCTCTGTCTCTCTCACATGCACTCTCTCTCGCTCTCTCACACGCACTCTCTCTTTCTCTCTCACACGCACTCTCACTCTCTCACGCGCACTATCTCTTACTCTCACGCGCACGCTCTCTCTCTCTCAAGCGCACTCTGTCTCTCTCTCTCACGCGCACTCTCTCCCTCTCTCTCTCACGCGCACTCTCTCCCTCTCCCTCATGCGCACTCTCTCTCTCTCACGCCCGCTCTCTCTCTCAAGCGCACTCTCTCTCTCTCTTTCTCTCACGCGCACTCTCTCCCTCTCTCTCTCTCTCACGCGCACTCTCTCTCTCCCTCTCCCTCACGCGCACTCTTACTCTCTCTCTCACGCGCACTCTCTCTCTCTCACGCGCACTCTCTCTCTCACGCGCACTCTCTCTCTCACGCGCACTCTCTCTCTCACGCGCACTCTCTCTCTCACGCGCACTCTCTCTCCCTCATGCGCACTCTATCTCTCTCTCTCACGCACACTCTCTCTCTCACGCGCACTCTCTCTCTCACGCGCACTCTCTCTCTCACGCGCACTCTCTCTCTCACGCGCACTCTCTCTCTCACGCGCACTCTCTCTCTCACGCGCACTCTCTCTCTCACGCGCACTCTCTCTCTCACGCGCACTCTCTCTCCCTCATGCGCACTCTATCTCTCTCTCTCACGCACACTCTCTCTCTCACACGCGCACTCTCTCTCTCAAGCGCACTCTTTCTCTCTCTCACGTGCACTCTCTCTCACGCGCACTGTCTCTCTCTCACGCTCACTCTCTCTCTCTCACGCTCACTCTCTCTCTCATGCGCACTCTCTCTCTCTCATGTGCACTCTCTCTCACGTGCACTCTCACTCATGCGCACTCTCTCTCTCTCACGCGCACTCTCTCTCTCTCACGCGCACTCTCTCTCACGCGCACTCTCTCTCACGCGCACTCTCTCTCACGCGCACTCTCTCTCACGCGCACTCTCTCTCTCACGATCACTCTCTCTCTCTCTCATGCGCACTCTCTCTCTCACGTGCACTCTCTCTCTCACGCACACTCTCTCTCTCACGCACACTCTCTCTCTCACGCACACTCTCTCTCTCTCTCACGCACACTCACTCTCTCACGCGCACTCTCTCTCTCTCTCATGCGCACTCACTCTCTCACGCGCACTCTTTCTCTCTCTCACGTGCACTCTCTCACTCTCACGCGCACTCTCTCACTCTCACGCGCACTCTCACTCTCTCACGCGCACTCTCTCTCTCACGCGCACTCTCTCTCTCACGTGCACTCTCTCTCTCACATGCACTCTCTCTCTCACGTGCACTCTCTCTGCCTCATGCACACTCTCTCTCACACGCACTCACTCTCTCTCTCATGTGCAATCTCTCTCACGTGCACTCTCTCTCTCATGCGCACTCTCTCTCTCTCACGCGCACTCTCTCTCTCACGTGCACTCTCTCTCTCACGCGCACTCTCTCTCACGCGCACTCTCTCTCTCACGATCACTCTCTCTCGTGCGCACTCTCTCTCTCTCACGTGCACTCTCTCTCTCACACACACTCTCTCTCTCTCACGCGCACTCTCTCTCTCTCTCACGCGCACTCTCTCTCTCACGCGCACTCTCTCTCTCACGCGCACTCTCTCTCTCCCTCTCTCTCACGCGCACTCTCTCTCTCCCTCTCTCTCACGCGCACTCTCTCTCTCCCTCTCTCTCACGCGCACTCTCTCTCTCCCTCTCTCTCACGCGCACTCTCTCTCTCCCTCTCTCTCACGCGCACTCTCTCTCTCCCTCTCTCTCACGCGCACTCTCTCTCTCCCTCTCTCTCACGCGCACTCTCTCTCTCCCTCTCTCTCACGCGCACTCTCTCTCTCTCTCACGCGCACTCTCACTCGCTCTCTCTCACGCGCACTCTCCCTCTCACGCGCACTCTCTCACGATCACTCTCTCTCTCACGATCACTCTCTCTCTCTCGTGCGCACATTCTCTCTCTCGTGCGCACTCTCTCTCTCTCTCATGTGCACTCTCTCTCTCACACGCACTCTCTCTCTCTCACGCGCACTCTCTCTCTCTCAAGCGCACTCTCTCTCTCTCACGCGCACTCTCTCTCTCACGCGCACTCTCTCACGTGCACTCTCTCTCTCAGGGGCACTCTCTCTCTCAGGGGCACTCTCTCTCTCACATGCACTCTCTGTCTCTCTCACACGCACTCTCTCTCGTTCTCTCACACGCACTCTCTCTTTCTCTCTCACACGCACTCTCTCTCTCTCACGCGCACTCTCTCTTACTCTCACGCGCACGCTCTCTCTCTCTCAAGCGCACTCTCTCTCTCTCTTTCTCTCACGCGCACTCTCTCCCTCTCTCTCTCTCACGCGCACTCTCTCTCTCCCTCTCTCTCACGTGCACTCTCTCTCTCCCTCTCTCTCACGCGCACTCTCTCTCTCCCTCTTTCTCACGTGCACTCTCTCTCTCCCTCTCTCTCACGCGCACTCTCTCTCTCCCTCTCTCTCACGCGCACTCTCTCTCTCTCACGCGCACTCTCACTCGCTCTCTCTCACGCGCACTCTCTCTCTCACGCGCACTCTCCCTCTCACGCGCACTCTCCCTCTCACGCGCACTCTCTCTCTCACGATCACTCTCTCTCTCACGATCACTCTCTCTCTCTCGTGCGCACTCTCTCTCTCTCATGTGCACTCTCTCTCTCACGCGCACTCTCTCTCTCTCACGCGCACTCTCTCTCTCTCACGCGCACTCACTCTCTCACGCGCACTCTCTCTCTCACGTGCACTCTTTCTCTCACGTGCACTCTCTCTCTCTCAGGGGCACTCTCTCTCTCACACGCACTCTCTGTCTCTCTCACACGCACTCTCTCTCGCTCTCTCACACGCACTCTCTCTCTCTCACATGCACTCTCTCTCTCTCACGCGCACTCTCTCTTACTCTCACGCGCACGCTCTCTCTCTCAAGCGCACTCTGTCTCTCTCTCTCTCACGCGCACTCTCTCCCTCTCTCTCACGCGCACTCTCTCTCTCTCCCTCATGCGCACTCTCTCTCAAGCCCGCTCTCTCTCTCAAGCGCACTCTCTCTCTCTCTTTCTCTCACGCGCACTCTCTCCCTCTCTCTCTCTCTCACGCGCACTCTCTCTCTCCCTCTCTCTCACGCACACTCTCTCTCCCTCTCTCTCACGCGCACTCTCTCTCTCCCTCTCTCTCACGCGCACTCTCTCTCACGCGCACTCTCTCTCTCACGATCACTCTCTCTCTCTCTCATGCGCACTCTCAGTCTCACGTGCACTCTCTCTCTCATGCATGCTCTCTCTCTCACGCGCACTCTCTCTCTCTCTCACGCACACTCACTCTCTCACGCGCACTCTCTCTCTCATGCGCACTCACTCTCTCACGCGCACTTTCTCTCACGTGCACTCTCTCTCTCTCACGCGCACTCTCACTCTCTCATGCACACTCTCTCTCTCACGCGCACTCTCTCTCTCACGCGCACTCTCTCTCTTAAGTGCACTCTCTCTCTCACGTGCACTCTCTCTCACGTGCACTCTCTCTGCCTCACGCACACTCTCTCTCACACGCACTCACTCTCTCTCTCATGTGCAATCTCTCTCACGTGCACTCTCTCTCTCATGCGCACTCTCTCTCTCTCACGCGCACTCTCTCTCTCACGATCACTCTCTCTCGTGCGCACTCTCTCCCTCTCACGCGCACTCTCTCACGATCACTCTCTCTCTCACGATCACTCTCTCTCTCTCGTGCGCACATTCTCTCTCTCGTGCGCACTCTCTCTCTCTCTCATGTGCACTCTCTCTCTGACGCGCACTCTCTCTCTCTCAAGCGCACTCTCTCTCTCTCACGCGCACTCTCTCTCTCACGCGCACTCTCTCTCTCACGCGCACTCTCTCTCTCACGTGCACTCTCTCTCTCAGGGGCACTCTCTCTCTCAGGGGCACTCTCTCTCTCACATGCACTCTCTGTCTCTCTCACACGCACTCTCTCTCGTTCTCTCACACGCACTCTCTCTTTCTCTCTCACACGCACTCTCTCTCTCTCACGCGCACTCTCTCTTACTCTCACGCGCACGCTCTCTCTCTCTCAAGCGCACTCTCTCTCTCTCTTTCTCTCACGCGCACTCTCTCCCTCTCTCTCTCTCACGCGCACTCTCTCTCTCCCTCTCTCTCACGTGCACTCTCTCTCTCCCTCTCTCTCACGCGCACTCTCTCTCTCCCTCTTTCTCACGTGCACTCTCTCTCTCCCTCTCTCTCACGCGCACTCTCTCTCTCCCTCTCTCTCACGCGCACTCTCTCTCTCTCACGCGCACTCTCACTCGCTCTCTCTCACGCGCACTCTCTCTCTCACGCGCACTCTCCCTCTCACGCGCACTCTCCCTCTCACGCGCACTCTCTCTCTCACGATCACTCTCTCTCTCACGATCACTCTCTCTCTCTCGTGCGCACTCTCTCTCTCTCTCATGTGCACTCTCTCTCTCACGCGCACTCTCTCTCACGCGCACTCTCTCTCTCTCACGCGCACTCACTCTCTCACGCGCACTCTCTCTCTCACGTGCACTCTTTCTCTCACGTGCACTCTCTCTCTCTCAGGGGCACTCTCTCTCTCACACGCACTCTCTGTCTCTCTCACACGCACTCTCTCTCGCTCTCTCACACGCACTCTCTCTCTCTCACACGCACTCTCTCTCTCTCACGCGCACTCTCTCTTACTCTCACGCGCACGCTCTCTCTCTCAAGCGCACTCTGTCTCTCTCTCTCTCTCACGCGCACTCTCTCCCTCTCTCTCACGCGCACTCTCTCTCTCTCCCTCATGCGCACTCTCTCTCAAGCCCGCTCTCTCTCTCAAGCGCACTCTCTCTCTCTCTTTCTCTCACGCGCACTCTCTCCCTCTCTCTCTCTCTCACGCGCACTCTCTCTCTCCCTCTCTCTCACGCACACTCTCTCTCCCTCTCTCTCACGCGCACTCTCTCTCTCCCTCTCTCTCACGCGCACTCTCTCTCTCCCACTCTCTCACGCGCACTCTCTCTCTCCCTCTCTCTCACGCGCACTCTCTCTCTCCCTCTCTCTCACGCACACTCTCTCTCTCCCTCTCTCTCACGCGCACTCTCTCTCTCTCAGGGGCACTCTCTCTCTCACACGCACTCTCTGTCTCTCTCACACGCACTCTCTCTCGCTCTCTCACACGCACTCTCTCTTTCTCTCTCACACGCACTCTCTCTCTCTCACGCGCACTCTCTCTTACTCTCACGCGCACGCTCTCTCTCTCTCAAGCGTACTCTCTCTCTCTCTTTCTCTCACGCGCACTCTCTCCCTCTCTCTCTCACGCGCACTCTCTCTCCCTCTCTCTCACACACACTCTCTCTCCCTCTCTCTCACGCGCACTCTCTCTCTCCCTCTCTCTCACGCGCACTCTCTCTCTCCCTCTCTCTCACGCACACTCTCTCTCTCCCTCTCTCTCACGCGCACTCTCTCTCTCCCTCTCTCTCACGCGCACTCTCTCTCTCTCACACGCACTCTCTCTCGCTCTCTCTCGCACGCACTCTCTCTCGCTCTCTCTCGCACGAACTCTCTCTTTCTCTCACGCGCACACTCTTTCACGCGCACTCTCTCTCTCTCACGCGCATACTCTCACTCTCTCACGTGCACACTCTCTCTCTCTCTCACGTGCACTCTCTCTCTCACGTGCACTCTCTCTCTCTCACGCGCACTCTCTCACGCGCACTCTCTCTCTCACGCGCACTCTCTCTCTCTCTCACGCGCACTCTCTCTCTCACGTGCACTCTCTCTCCCTCATGCGTATTCTCTCTCCCTCACGCGCACTCACTCTCTCTCTCACGCGCACTCACTCTCTCACCTGCACTCTCTTTCTCATGCACACTCTCTCTCTCATGCGCACTCTCTCTCTCATGCGCACTCTCTCTCCCTCATGCGCACTCTATCTCTCTCTCTCACGCACACTCTCTCTCTCACACGCGCACTCTCTCTCTCAAGCGCACTCTTTCTCTCTCTCACGTGCACTCTCTCTCACGCGCACTCTCTCTCTCTCATGTGCACTCTCTCTCACGTGCACTCTCTCTCTCACGCGCACTCTCTCTCTCACGCGCACTCTCTCTCTCACGCGCACTCTCTCTCATGCGCACTCTCTCTCTCACGCACACTCTCTCTCTCACGATCACTCTCTCACGATCACTCTCTCTCTCACTCATGCGCACTCTCTCTCTCACGATCACTCTCTCTCTCTCTCACGCACACTCTCTCTCTCACGCGCACTTTCTCTCTCTCATGCACACTCACTCTCTCACGCGCACTCTCTCTCTCTCTCACGCGCACTCTCTCTCTCTCTCACGCGCACTCTTTCTCTCTCTCACGTGCACTCTCTCTCTCTCACGTGCACTCTCTCACGCACTCTCACTCTCTCATGCGCATTCTCACTCTCTCATGCGCACTCTCACTCTCACGCGCACTCTCTCTCTCACGCGCACTCTCTCTCTCACGCGCACTCTCTCTCACGCGCACTCTCTCTCTCTCACGCGCACTCTCTCTCTCTCTCACGCGCACTCTCTCTCTCTCACGCGCACTCTCTCTCTCTCACGCGCACTCACTCTCTCTCACGCGCACGCACTCTCTCTCTCACGCGCACTCACTCTCTCTCTCTCACGCGTACTCACTCTCTCTCTCACGCGCACTCTCTCTCTCACGCGCACTCTCTCTCTCACGCGCACTCTCTCTCTCACGCGCACTCTCTCTCTCACGCGCACTCTCTCTCTCACGCGCACTCTCTCTCACACGCGCACTCTCTCTCACACGCGCACTCTCTCTCACACGCGCACTCTCTCTGTCTCACACGCACTCTCTCTGTCTCACACGCACTCTCTCTGTCTCACACGCACTCTCTCTCTCACACGCACTCTGTCTCTCTCAAGCGCACTCTGTCTCTCTCAAGCGCACTCTGTCTCTCTCTCTCTCTCTCACGCGCACTCTCTCCCTCTCTCTCTCACGTGCACTCTCTCTCTCTCTCCCTCATGCGTACTCTCTCTCTCTCACGCGCACTCTCTCTCACGCACACCCTTTCTCTCACGTACACTCTCTCTCTCTCTCACGTGCACTCTCTCTCTCTCTCACACGCACTCTCTCTCTCACGCGCACTCTCTCTCACGCGCACTCTCTCTCTCATGTGCACTCTCTCTCACGCGCACTCTCTCTCTCTCTCACGTGCTCTCTCTCTCTCACGCGCATTCACTCTCTCTCTCTCACGTGCACTCTCTCTCTCTCACGCGCACTCTCTCTCTCTCACGCGCACTCTCTCTCTCTCACGCGCGCTCTCTCTCTCACGCGCGCTCTCTCTCTCACGCGCGCTCTCTCTCTCACGCGCGCTCTCTCTCTCACGCGCGCTCTCTCTCTCACGCGCGCTCTCTCTCTCAAGCACACTCTCTCTCTCAAGCACACTCTTTCTCTCTCTCACGTGCACTCTCCCTCACATGCACTCTCACTCTCTCTCACGCGCACTCTCTCTCTCTCTCACGCGCACTCTCTCTCACGCGCACTCTCTCTCACGCGCACTCTCTCTCACGCGCACTCTCTCTCACGCGCACTCTCTCTCACGCGCACTCTCTCTCACGCGCACTCTCTCTCACGCGCACTCTCTCTCACGCGCACTCTCTCTCTCACGCGCACTCTCTCTCTCACGCGCACTCTCTCTCTCACGCACTCTTTCTCTCTCTCACGTGCACTCTCTCTCACACGCACTCTCTCTCTCTCACGCGCACACTCTCTCTCACGCGCACTCTCTCTCTCACGTGCACTCTCTCTCTCACGTGCACTCTCTCTCTCTCACGCGCACTCTCTCTGCCTCACGCACACTCTCTCTCTCACGCGCATTCTCTCCCTCACGCGCACGCTCTCTCCCTCACGCGCACTCTCTCTCTCTCTCACGCACTCTCTCTCTCTCTCACGCACACTCTCTCTCTCTCTCACGCACACTCTCTCTCTCTCTCACGCACTCTCTCTCTCTCTCTCACGCGCACTCTCTCTCACGTGCTCTCTCTCTCTCATGAGCACTCTCTCTCACATGCACTCTCTCTCTCACGTGCACTCACTCTCTCTCTCACGCGCACTCACTCTCTCACATGCACTCTCTCTCTCTCTCACGCGCACTCTCTCTCTCTCTCATGCACTCTCTCTCACGCACACTCTCTCTCTCTCACGCGCTCTCTCTCTCTCTCACGCGCTCTCTCTCTCTCTCTCACGCGCTCTCTCTCATGCGCACTCACTCTCTCTCTCACGCGCACTCACTCTCTCTCTCACGCGCACTCACTCTCTCTCTCACGCGCACTCACTCTCTCTCTCACGCGCACTCTCTCTCTCACACGCACTCTCGCTCTCTCACACGCACTCGCAGTCTCTCTCTCTCACACGCACTCGCACTCTCTCTCTCACACTCACTCTCTCTCTCTCTCACGCGCACGCTCTCTCTCTCTCAAGTGCGCTCTGTCTCTCTTTCTCTCACGCGCACTCACTCTCTCTCTCACGCGCACTCACTCTCTCTCTCACACGCACTCTCTCTCTCTCTCACGCGCACTCTCTCTCTCTCTCACGCGCACTCTCTCTCTCTCTCACGCGCACTCTCTCTCTCTCTCATGCACTCTCTCTCATGCACACTCTCTCTCTCTCACGCGCGCTCTCTCTCTCTCTCACGCGCTCTCTCTCACGCGCACTCACTCTCTCTCTCACGCGCACTCACTCTCTCTCTCACGCGCACTCACTCTCTCTCTCACGCGCACTCACTCTCTCTCACATGCACTCTCTCTCAAATGCACTCTCTCTCTCTCACGTGCACTGTCTCTCTCTCACGCGCACTCTCGCTCTCTCACACGCACTCTCGCTCTCTCACACGCACTCTCGCTCTCTCACACGCACTCTCGCTCTCTCACACGCACTCGCAGTCTCTCTCTCTCACACGCACTCGCACTCTCTCTCTCACACTCACTCTCTCTCTCTCTCACACGCACGCTCTCTCTCTCTCAAGTGCGCTCTGTCTCTCTCTCTCTCACGCGCACTCTCTCCCTCTCTCTCTCTCACGCACGCTCTCTCTCTCTCACGCGCACTCTCTCTCTCTCACACACTCTCTCTCACACGCACTCTTTCTCTCTCTCACGTGCACTCTCTCTCACATGCACTCTCTCTCTCACGCGCACTCACTCTCTCACGCACACTCACTCTCTCACGCACACTCACTCTCTCTCTCACGCGCACTCTTTCTCTCTCTCACGCGCACTCTTTCTCTCTCTCACGCGCACTCTTTCTCTCTCTCACATGCACTCTCTCTCTCACGCGCACTCTCTCTCTCACGCGCACTCTCTCTCTCACGCGCACTCTCTCTCTCACGCGCACTCTCTCTCTCACGCGCACTCTCTCTCTCACGTGCACTCTCTCTCTCACGTGCACTCTCTCTGCCTCACGCGCACTCTCTCTCTCACACGCACTTTCTCTCTCACACGCACTCTCTCTCTCACGCGCATTCTCTCCCTCACGCGCACACTCTCTCCCTCACGCGCACTCTCCTGTCTCACGCACACTCTCTCTCTCTCACACGCACTCTCTCTCTCTCTCTCACGCGCACTCTCTCTCACGTGCTCTCTCTCTCTCTCACGCGCACTCTCTCTCACGTGCTCTCTCTCTCTCTCATGTGCACTCTCTCTCACATGCACTCTCTCTCTCTCACGCGCACTCACTCTCTCTCTCACGCGCACTCTTTCTCTCTCTCACGCGCACTCTTTCTCTCTCTCACGCGCACTCTTTCTCTCTCTCACATGCACTCTCTCTCTCACGCGCACTCTCTCTCTCACGCGCACTCTCTCTCTCACGCGCACTCTCTCTCTCACGTGCACTCTCTCTCTCACGTGCACTCTCTCTCTCACGTGCACTCTCTCTGCCTCACGCGCACTCTCTCTCTCACACGCACTTTCTCTCTCACACGCACTCTCTCTCTCACGCGCATTCTCTCCCTCACGCGCACACTCTCTCCCTCACGCACACTCTCTCTCTCACGCACACTCTCTCTCTCTCACACGCACTCTCTCTCTCTCTCTCACGCGCACTCTCTCTCACGTGCTCTCTCTCTCTCTCATGTGCACTCTCTCTCACATGCACTCTCTCTCTCTCACGCGCACTCACTCTCTCTCTCACGCGCACTCACTCTCTCTCTCACGCGCACTCACTCTCTCTCTCACGTGCACTCACTCTCACGCGCACTCTCTCTCTCATGCACTCTCTCTCACGCGCACTGTCTCTCTCACGCGCTCTCTCTCTCTCTCTCACGCGCTCTCTCTCTCATGCGCACTCACTCTCTCTCACACGCACTCACTCTCTCTCTCATGCGCACTCACTCTCTCTCTCACATGCACTCTCTCTCAAATGCACTCTCTCTCTCTCACATGCACTGTCTCTCTCTCACGCGCACTCTCGCTCTCTCACACGCACTCTCGCTCTCTCACACGCACTCTCGCTCTCTCACACGCACTCTCGCTCTCTCACACGCACTCGCAGTCTCTCTCTCTCACACGCACTCGCACTCTCTCTCTCACACTCACTCTCTCTCTCTCTCTCATGCGCACGCTCTCTCTCTCTCAAGTGCGCTCTGTCTCTCTCTCTCTCTCACGCGCACTCTCTCTCTCACACGCACTCTCTCTCACACGCACTCTTTCTCTCTCTCACGTGCACTCTCTCTCACACGCACTCTCTCTCTCACACGCACTTTCTCTCATGCGCACTCACTCTCTCACGCGCACTCACTCTCTCATGCGCACTCACTCTCTCACGCGCACTCACTCTCTCACGCGCACTCACTCTCTCTCTCACGCGCACGCACTCTCTCTCTCACGCGCACGCACTCTCTCTCTCACGCGCACGCACTCTCTCTCTCTCACGCGTACTCACTCTCTCTCTCACGCGCACTCTCTCTCTCACGCGCACTCTCTCTCTCACGCGCACTCTCTCTCTCACGCGCTCTCTGTCTCACACGCACTCTCTCTGTCTCACACGCACTCTCTCTGTCTCACACGCACTCTCTCTCTCACACGCACTCTGTCTCTCTCAAGCGCACTCTGTCTCTCTCAAGCGCACTCTGTCTCTCCCTCTCTCTCTCACGTGCACTCTCTCTCTCTCTCCTTCATGCGTACTCTCTCTCTCTCACGCGCACTCTCTCTCACGCACACCCTTTCTCTCACGTACACTCTCTCTCTCTCTCACGTGCACTCTCTCTCTCTCTCACACGCACTCTCTCTCTCTCTCACACGCACTCTCTCTCTCACGCGCACTCTCTCTCACGCGCACTCTCTCTCTCACGTGCACTCTCTCTCACGCGCACTCTCTCTCTCTCTCACGTGCTCTCTCTCTCTCACGCGCATTCACTCTCTCTCTCTCACGTGCACTCTCTCTCTCTCACGCGCACTCTCTCTCACGCGCACTCTCTCTCACGCGCACTCTCTCTCTCACGCGCACTCTCTCTCTCACGCGCACTCTCTCTCTCACGCGCGCTCTCTCTCTCACGCGCGCTCTCTCTCTCACGCGCGCTCTCTCTCTCACGCGCGCTCTCTCTCTCACGCGCGCTCTCTCTCTCACGCGCGCTCTCTCTCTCACGCGCACTCTCTCTCTCACGCGCACTCTCTCTCTCACGCGCACTCTCTCTCTCAAGCACACTCTCTCTCAAGCACACTCTTTCTCTCTCTCACGTGCACTCTCCCTCACATGCACTCTCTCTCTCTCTCACGCGCACTCTCTCTCTCTCTCACGCGCACTCTCTCTCTCTCTCACGCGCACTCTCTCTCACGCGCACTCTCTCTCACGCGCACTCTCTCACGCGCACTCTCTCTCTCACGCGCACTCTCTCTCTCACGCGCACTCTCTCTCTCACGCGCACTCTCTCTCTCACGCGCACTCTCTCTCTCACGCGCACTCTCTCTCACACGCACTCTTTCTCTCTCTCACGTGCACTCTCTCTCACACGCACTCTCTCTCACGCGCACTTTCTCTCTCTCACGCGACTCACTCTCTCGCGCACTCACTCTCTCATGCGCACTCACTCTCTCACGCGCACTCACTCTCTCTCTCACGCGCACTCACTCTCTCTCTCACGTGCACTCACTCTCACGCGCACTCTCTCTCTCATGCACTCTCTCTCACGCGCACTGTCTCTCTCACGCGCTCTCTCTCTCTCTCACGCGCTCTCTCTCTCATGCGCACTCACTCTCTCTCACACGCACTCACTCTCTCTCTCATGCGCACTCACTCTCTCTCTCACATGCACTCTCTCTCAAATGCACTCTCTCTCTCTCACATGCACTGTCTCTCTCTCACGCGCACTCTCGCTCTCTCACACGCACTCTCGCTCTCTCACACGCACTCTCGCTCTCTCACACGCACTCGCAGTCTCTCCCTCTCACACGCACTCGCACTCTCTCTCTCACACTCACTCTCTCTCTCTCTCTCATGCGCACGCTCTCTCTCTCTCAAGTGCGCTCTGTCTCTCTCTCTCTCTCACGCGCACTCTCTCTCTCACACGCACTCTCTCTCACACGCACTCTTTCTCTCTCTCACGTGCACTCTCTCTCACACGCACTCTCTCTCTCACACGCACTTTCTCTCATGCGCACTCACTCTCTCACGCGCACTCACTCTCTCATGCGCACTCACTCTCTCACGCGCACTCACTCTCTCTCTCACGCGCACGCACTCTCTCTCTCACGCGCACGCACTCTCTCTCTCACGCGCACTCACTCTCTCTCTCTCACGCGTACGCACTCTCTCTCTCACGCGCACTCTCTCTCTCACGCGCACTCTCTCTCTCACGCGCACTCTCTCTCTCACGCGCACTCTGTCTCACACGCACTCTCTCTGTCTCACACGCACTCTCTCTGTCTCACACGCACTCTCTCTCTCACACGCACTCTGTCTCTCTCAAGCGCACTCTGTCTCTCTCAAGCGCACTCTGTCTCTCCCTCTCTCTCTCACGTGCACTCTCTCTCTCTCTCCCTCATGCGTACTCTCTCTCTCTCACGCGCACTCTCTCTCACGCACACCCTTTCTCTCACGTACACTCTCTCTCTCTCTCACGTGCACTCTCTCTCTCTCTCACACGCACTCTCTCTCTCACGCGCACTCTCTCTCACGCGCACTCTCTCTCTCACGTGCACTCTCTCTCACGCGCACTCTCTCTCTCTCTCACGTGCTCTCTCTCTCTCACGCGCATTCACTCTCTCTCTCTCACGTGCACTCTCTCTCTCTCACGCGCACTCTCTCTCACGCGCACTCTCTCTCTCACGCGCACTCTCTCTCTCACGCGCACTCTCTCTCATGCGCACTCTCTCTCATGCGCACTCTCTCTCTCACGCGCGCTCTCTCTCTCACGCGCGCTCTCTCTCTCACGCGCACTCTCTCTCTCACGCGCACTCTCTCTCTCAAGCACACTCTCTCTCAAGCACACTCTTTCTCTCTCTCACGTGCACTCTCCCTCACATGCACTCTCTCTCTCTCTCACGCGCACTCTCTCTCACGCGCACTCTCTCTCTCTCTCACGCGCACTCTCTCTCTCTCTCACGCGCACTCTCTCTCTCTCTCATGCGCACTCTCTCTCACGCGCACTCTCTCTCACGCGCACTCTCTCACGCGCACTCTCTCTCTCACGCGCACTCTCTCTCTCACGCGCACTCTCTCTCTCACGCGCACTCTCTCTCACACGCACTCTTTCTCTCTCTCACGTGCACTCTCTCTCACACGCACTCTCTCTCACGCGCACTTTCTCTCTCTCACGCGACTCACTCTCTCGCGCACTCACTCTCTCATGCGCACTCACTCTCTCACGCACACTCACTGTCTCTCTCACGCGCACTCACTCTCTCTCTCACGCGCACTCTCTCACGCGCACTCTCTCTCTCACGCGCACTCTCTCTCACATGCACTCTCTCTCACACGCACTCTTTCTCTCTCTCACGTGCACTCTCTCTCACACGCACTCTCTCTCACGCGCACTTTCTCTCTCTCACGCGCACTCACTCTCTCGCGCACTCACTCTCTCACGCGCACTCACTCTCTCACGCGCACTCACTCTCTCTCTCACGCGCACTCACTCTCTCTCTCACACGCACTCTCTCACACGCACTCTCTCTGTCTCACACGCACTCTCTCTGCCTCACACGCACTATGTCTCTCTCACACGCACTCTGTCTCTCTCACACGCACTCTGTCTCTCTCACACGCACTCTGTCTCTCTCACACGCACTCTGTCTCTCTCACACGCACTCTGTCTCTCTCAAGCGCACTCTGTCTGTCTCTCTCTCTCTCACGCGCACTCTCTCCCTCTCTCTTTCGCACGTGCACTCTCTCTCTCTCTCCCTCATGCGTACTCTGTCTCTCTCACGCGCACTCTCTCACGCACACCCTTTCTCTCACGTGCACTCTCTCTCTCTCTCACGTGCACTCTCTCTCTCTCACACGCACTCTCTCTCTCACGCGCACTCTCTCTCTCACGCGCACTCTCTCTCTCTCATGTGCACTCTCTCTCACACGCACTCTCTCTCTCTCTCATGCACGCTCTCTCTCTCACGTGCACTCTCTCTCACATGTGCACTCTCTCTCTCTCTCACACGCACTCACTCTCTCTCTCACGCGCACTCTCACGTGCACTCACTCTCTCACGCGCACTCTCTCTCACGCGCTCTCTCTCTCTCTCACGCGCTCTCTCTCTCTCACGCGCACTCACTCTCTCTCTCAAGCGCACTCACTCTCTCTCTCACGCGCACTCACTCTCTCACGCGCACTCTCTCTCTCACGCGCACTCTCTCTCACGCGCACTCTCTCTCTCACGCGCACTCTCTCTCTCACGCGCACTCTCTCTCTCACGCGCACTCTCTCTCACACGCACTCTTTCTCTCTCTCACGTGCACTCTCTCTCACACGCACTCTCTCTCTCACACGCACTTTCTCTCACGCGCACTCACTCTCTCACGCGCACTCACTCTCTCACGCGCACTCACTCTCTCACGCGCGCTCACTCTCTCTCACGTGCTCTCTCTCTCTCACGCGCACTCACTCTCTCTCTCACGCGCACTCACTCTCTCTCTCACGCGCACTCTCTCTCTCACGCGCACTCTCTCTCTCACGCGCACTCTCTCTCTCACGCGCACTCTCTCTCACACGCGCACTCTCTCTCACACGCACTCTTTCTCTCTCTCACGTGCACTCTCTCTCTCACACGCACTCTCTCTCTCACACGCACTTTCTCTCACGTGCACTCACTCTCTCACGCGCACTCACTCTCTCACGCGCACTCACTCTCTCTCACGCGCACGCACTCTCTCTCTCACGTGCACTCACTCTCTCACGCGCACTCACTCTCTCTCTCTCACGCGCACTCTCTCTCTCACGCGCACTCTCTCTCTCACGCGCACTCTCTCTCTCACGCGCACTCTCTCTCTCACGCGCACTCTCTCTCTCACGCGCACTCTCTCTCACACGCACTCTCTCTGTCTCACACGCACTCTCTCTGTCTCACACGCACTCTGTCTCTCTCACACGCACTCTGTCTCTCTCACACGCACTCTGTCTCTCTCAAGCGCACTCTGTCTCTCTCAAGCGCACTCTGTCTCTCTCAAGCGCACTCTGTCTCTCTCTCTCTCTCTCACGCGCACTCTCTCCCTCTCTCTCTCACGTGCACTCTCTCTCTCTCTCCCTCATGCGTACTCTCTCTCTCTCACGCGCACTCTCTCTCACGCACACCCTTTCTCTCACGTACACTCTCTCTCTCTCTCACGTGCACTTTCTCTCTCTCTCACACGCACTCTCTCTCTCACGCGCACTCTCTCACGCGCACTCTCTCTCTCACGTGCACTCTCTCTCACGCGCACTCTCTCTCTCTCTCACGTGCTCTCTCTCTCTCACGCGCATTCACTCTCTCTCTCTCTCACGTGCACTCTCTCTCCCTCACGCGCACACTCTCTCCCTCACGCGCACTCTCTCTCTCACGCGCACTCTCTCTCTCACGCGCACTCTCTCTCACACGCACTCTCTCTCTCTCTCTCACGCGCACTCTCTCTCACGTGCTCTCTCTCTCTCTCATGTGTACTCTCTCTCACATGCACTCTCTCTCTCTCACGCGCACTCACTCTCTCTCTCACGCGCACTCACTCTCTCTCTCACGCGCACTCACTCTCTCTCTCACGTGCACTCTCTCTCACGCGCACTCTCTCTCTCATGCACTCTCTCTCACGCGCACTCTCTCTCTCACGCGCTCTCTCTCTCTCTCTCATGCGCTCTCTCTCTCTCATGCGCACTCACTCTCTCTCACACGCACTCACTCTCTCTCTCACGCGCACTCACTCTCTCTCTCACATGCACTCTCTCTCAAATGCACTCTCTCTCTCTCACGTGCACTGTCTCTCTCTCACGCGCACTCTCGCTCTCTCACACGCACTCTCGCTCTCTCACACGCACTCTCGCTCTCTCACATGCACTCTCGCTCTCTCACACGCACTCGCACTCTCTCTCTCACACTCACTCTCTCTCTCTCTCTCATGCGCACGCTCTCTCTCTCTCACGCGCGCTCTCTCCCTCTCTCTCTCTCACGCGCGCTCTCTCTCTCTCTCACGCGCGCTCTCTCTCTCTCTCACGCGCACTCTCTCTCTCTCTCACGCGCACTCTCTCTCTCTCACACGCACTCTCTCTCACACGCACTCTTTCTCTTTCTCACGTGCACTCTCTCTCACACGCACTCTCTCTCTCACACGCACTTTCTCTCATGCGCACTCACTCTCTCACGCGCACTCACTCTCTCACGCGCACTCACTCTCTCACGCGCACTCACTCTCTCTCTCACGCGCACGCACTCTCTCTCTCACGCGCACTCACTCTCTC
The DNA here is from genome assembly GCA_026770705.1 of Isurus oxyrinchus. Classification (NCBI taxonomy): domain Eukaryota; kingdom Metazoa; phylum Chordata; class Chondrichthyes; order Lamniformes; family Lamnidae; genus Isurus; species Isurus oxyrinchus. The sequence goes on along the minus strand of JANJGN010000008.1, from coordinate 144,612,950 downwards.
TCTCACGCGCACTCACTCTCTCTCTCTCACGCATACTCACTCTCTCTCTCACGCGCACTCTCTCTCTCACGCGCACTCTCTCTCACACGCACTCTCTCTGTCTCACACGCACTCTCTCTGTCTCACACGCACTCTCTCTCTCACACGCACTCTGTCTCTCTCAAGCGCACTCTGTCTCTCTCAAGCGCACTCTGTCTCTCTCTCTCTCTCTCACGCGCACTCTCTCCCTCTCTCTCTCACGTGCACTCTCTCTCTCTCTCTCCCTCATGCGTACTCTCTCTCTCTCACGCGCACTCTCTCTCACGCACACCCTTTCTCTCACGTACACTCTCTCTCTCTCTCACGTGCACTCTCTCTCTCTCTCACACGCACTCTCTCTCTCACGCGCACTCTCTCTCACGCGCACTCTCTCTCTCACGTGCACTCTCTCTCACGCGCACTCTCTCTCTCTCTCACGTGCTCTCTCTCTCTCACGCGCATTCACTCTCTCTCTCTCACGTGCACTCTCTCTCTCTCACGCACACTCTCTCTCTCTCACGCGCACTCTCTCTCTCTCACGCGCACTCTCTCTCTCACGCGCACTCTCTCTCTCACGCGCACTCTCTCTCTCATGCGCACTCTCTCTCTCACGCGCGCTCTCTCTCTCACGCGCACTCTCTCTCTCACGCGCACTCTCTCTCTCAAGCACACTCTCTCTCTCAAGCACACTCTTTCTCTCTCTCACGTGCACTCTCCCTCACATGCACTCTCTCTCTCTCTCACGCGCACTCTCTCTCACGCGCACTCTCTCTCACGCGCACTCTCTCTCACGCGCACTCTCTCTCACGCGCACTCTCTCACGCGCACTCTCTCTCTCACGCGCACTCTCTCTCTCACGCGCACTCTCTCTCTCACGCGCACTCTCTCTCTCACGCGCACTCTCTCTCTCACGCGCACTCTCTCTCACATGCACTCTCTCTCACACGCACTCTTTCTCTCTCTCACGTGCACTCTCTCTCACACGCACTCTCTCTCACGCGCACTTTCTCACTCTCTCGCGCACTCACTCTCTCGCGCACTCACTCTCTCACGCGCACTCACTCTCTCACGCACACTCACTCTCTCTCTCACGCGCACTCTCACGCGCACTCTCTCTCTCACGCGCACTCTCTCTCACGTGCACTCTCTCTCTCACGTGCACTCTCTCTCACACGCACTCTCTCTCACGCGCACTTTCTCTCACGCGCACCTCACTCTCTCGCGCACTCACTCTCTCACGCGCACTCACTCTCTCACGCACACTCACTCTCTCACGCACACTCACTCTCTCTCTCACGCGCACTCACTCTCTCTCTCACACGCACTCTCTCTCACACGCACTCTCTCTGTCTCACACGCACTCTCTCTGTCTCACACGCACTCTCTCTGCCTCACACGCACTCTGTCTCTCTCACACGCACTCTGTCTCTCTCACACGCACTCTGTCTCTCTCACACGCACTCTGTCTCTCTCACACGCACTCTGTCTCTCACACGCACTCTGTCTCTCTCACACGCACTCTGTCTCTCTCACACGCACTCTGTCTCTCTCACACGCACTCTGTCTCCTCTCACACGCACTCTGTCTCTCTCACACGCACTCTGTCTCTCTCACACGCACTCTGTCTCTCTCACACGCACTCTGTCTCTCTCAAGCGCACTCTGTCTCTCTCTCTCTGTCTCTCACGCGCACTCTCTCCCTCTCTCTTTGCACGTGCACTCTCTCTCTCTCTCCCTCATGCGTACTCTCTCTCTCTCACGCGCACTCTCTCACGCACACCCTTTCTCTCACGTGCACTCTCTCTCTCTCTCACGTGCACTCTCTCTCTCTCACACGCACTCTCTCTCTCACGCGCACTCTCTCTCTCACGCGCACTCTCTCTCTCTCATGTGCACTCTCTCTCACACGCACTCTCTCTCTCCCTCTCATGCACGCTCTCTCTCTCACGTGCACTCTCTCTCACATGTGCACTCTCTCTCTCTCTCACGCGCACTCTCTCTCACGTGCACTCACTCTCTCACGCGCACTCTCTCTCACGTGCTCTCTCTCTCTCACGCGCTCTCTCTCTCTCACGCGCACTCTCTCTCTCTCACGTGCTCTCTCTCTCTCACGCGCATTCACTCTCTCTCTCACGCGCACTCTCTCTCTCACGCGCACTCTCTCTCTCACGCGCACTCACTCTCTCACGCGCACTCACTCTCTCTCACGCACACTCACTCTCTCTCTCACGCACACTCACTCTCTCTCTCACGCACACTCACTCTCTCTCTCACGCACACTCTCTCTCTCACGCGCACTCTCTCTCTCACGCGCACTCTCTCTCTCACGCGCACTCTTTCTCTCTCTCACGTGCACTCTCTCTCACACGCACCTCTCTCTCACACGCACTTTCTCACGCGCACTCACTCTCTCTCACGCGCACGCACTCTCTCTCTCACGTGCACTCACTCTCTCTCTCTCACGCGTACTCACTCTCTCTCTCACGCGCACTCTCTCTCTCACGCGCACTCTCTCTCTCACGCGCACTCTCTCTCTCACGCGCACTCTCTCTCTCACGCGCACTCTCTCTCTCACGCGCACTCTCTCTCACACGCACTCTCTCTGTCTCACACGCACTCTCTCTGTCTCACACGCACTCTCTCTGTCTCACACGCACTCTGTCTCTCTCCACACGCACTCTGTCTCTCTCACACGCACTCTGTCTCTCTCAAGCGCACTCTGTCTCTCTCAAGCGCACTCTGTCTCTCTCTCTCTCTCACGCGCACTCTCTCCCTCTCTCTCTCTCACGTGCACTCTCTCTCTCTCTCCCTCATGCGTACTCTCTCTCTCTCACGCGCACTCTCTCTCACGCACACCCTTTCTCTCACGTACACTCTCTCTCTCTCTCACGTGCACTCTCTCTCTCTCTCACACGCACTCTCTCTCTCAAGCGCACTCTCTCTCTCACGTGCACTCTCTCTCACGCGCACTCTCTCTCTCTCTCTCACGTGCTCTCTCTCTCTCACGCGCATTCACTCTCTCTCTCTCACGTGCACTCTCTCTCTCTCTCACGCACACTCTCTCTCTCTCACGCGCACTCTCTCTCTCTCACGCGCACTCTCTCTCTCACGCGCACTCTCTCTCTCACGCGCACTCTCTCTTTCACGCGCACTCTCTCTCTCACGCGCACCTCTCTCTCTCAAGCACACTCTCTCTCTCAAGCACACTCTTTCTCTCTCTCACGTGCACTCTCCCTCACATGCACTCTCTCTCTCTCTCACGGCGCACTCTCTCTCACGCGCACTCTCTCTCTCTCTCACGCGCACTCTCTCACGCGCACTCTCTCTCACGCGCACTCTCTCTCTCACGCGCACTGTCTCTCTCACGCGCACTCTCTCTCTCACGCGCACTCTCTCTCTCACGCGCACTCTCTCTCTCACGCGCACTCTCTCTCTCACGCGCACTCTCTCTCACATGCACTCTCTCTCACACGCACTCTTCTCTCTCTCACGTGCACTCTCTCTCACACGCACTCTCTCTCACGCGCACTTTCTCTCTCTCACGCGCACTCTCTCTCGCGCACTCACTCTCTCTCGCGCACTCACTCTCTCTCGCGCACTCACTCTCTCTCGCGCACTCACTCTCTCCCGCGCACTCACTCTCTCACGCGCACTCACTCTCTCTCTCACGCGCACTCTCTCACGCGCACTCTCTCTCTCAAGCGCACTCTTTCTCTCTCTCACGCGCACTCAGTCTCTCTCTCACACGCATTTCTCTCACACGCACTCTCTCTCACACGCACTCTCTCTGTCTCACACGCACTCTCTCTGTCTCACACGCACTCTCTCTGTCTCACACGCACTCTGTCTCTCTCACACGCACTCTGTCTCTCTCACACGCACTCTGTCTCTCTCACACGCACTCTGTCTCTCTCACACGCACTCTGTCTCTCTCACACGCACTCTGTCTCTCTCACACGCACTCTGTCTCTCTCAAGCGCACTCTGTCTCTCTCAAGCGCACTCTGTCTCTCTCAAGCGCACTCTGTCTCTCTCTCTCTCTCTCACACGCACTCTTTCCCTCTCTCTTTCGCACGTGCACTCTCTCTCTCTCTCCCTCATGCGTACTCTCTCTCTCTCACGCGCACTCTCTCACGCACACCCTTTCTCTCACGTGCACTCTCTCCCTCTCTCACGTGCACTCTCTCTCTCTCACACGCACTCTCTCTCTCACGCGCACTCTCTCTCTCACGCGCACTCTCTCTCTCACGCGCACTCTCTCTCTCTCATGTGCACTCTCTCTCACACGCACTCTCTCTCTCTCTCTCACGCACGCTCTCTCTCTCACGTGCACTCTCTCTCACATGTGCACTCTCTCTCTCTCTCACGCGCACTCACTCTCTCTCTCACGCGCACTCTCTCTCACGTGCACTCACTCTCTCACGCGCACTCTCTCTCACGCGCTCTCTCTCTCTCACGCGCTCTCTCTCTCTCACGCGCACTCTCTCTCTCACGCGCACTCTCTCTCTCACGCGCATTCACTCTCTCTCACGTGCACTCACTCTCTCTCACGCGCACTCACTCTCTCTCTCACGCGCACTCACTCTCTCTCTCACGCGCACTCACTCTCTCTCTCACGCGCACTCACTCTCTCTCTCACGCGCACTCACTCTCTCTCTCACGCGCACTCACTCTCTCTCTCACGCGCACTCTCTCTCTCATGCGCACTCTCTCTCTCACGCGCACTCTCTCTCTCAAGCACACTCTTTCTCTCTCTCACGTGCACTCTCTCTCACGTGCACTCTCTCTCTCTCACGCGCACTCTCTCTCTCTCAGGCGCACTCTCTCTCTCTCACGCGCACTCTCTCTCTCTCACGCGCACTCTCTCTCTCTCACGCGCACTCTCTCTCACGTGCACTCTCTCTCACACGCACTCTTTCTCTCTCTCACGTGCACTCACTCTCTCTCTCACGCGCACTCACTCTCTCTCTCACGCGCACTCACTCTCTCTCTCACGCGCACTCACTCTCTCTCTCACGCGCACTCACTCTCTCTCTCACGCGCACTCACTCTCTCTCTCACGCGCACTCACTCTCTCTCTCACGCGCACTCACTCTCTCTCTCTCACGCGCACTCACTCTCTCTCTCTCACGCGCACTCACTCTCTCTCTCTCACGCGCACTCTCTCACGTGCGCGCTCTCTCACACGCACTCTCTCTCACACGCACTCTCTCTCACACGCACTCTCTCTCACACGCACTCTCTCTCACACGCACTCTCTCTCACACGCACTCTCTCTCACACGCACTCTCTCTCACACGCACTCTCTCTCACACGCACTCTCTCTCACACGCACTCTCTCTCACACGCACTCTCTCTCACACGCACTCTCTCTCACACGTACTCTCTCTCACACGCACTCTCTCTCACACGCACTCTCTCTCACACGCACTCTGTCTCACACGCACTCTGTCTCTCTCACGCGCACTCTGTCTCTCTCAAGCGCACTCTGTCTCTCTCAAGCGCACTCTGTCTCTCTCTCTCTCTCTCTCACGCGCACTCTCTCCCTCTCTCTCTCTCACGTGCACTCTCTCTCTCTCCCTCATGCGTACTCTCTCTCTCTCACGCGCACTCTCTCTCACGCACACCCTTCCTCTCACGTGCACTCTCTCTCTCACGTGCACTCTCTCTCACACGCACTCTCTCTCACGCGCACTCTCTCTCTCATGTGCACTCTCTCTCACGCGCACTCTCTCTCTCTCATGCACGCTCTCTCTCTCACATGTGCACTCTCTCTCTCTCACGTGCACTCACTCTCTCTCTCACGCGCACTCTCACGCGCACTCACTCTCTCTCACGCGCAATCTCTCTCACGCGCTCTCTCTCACGCGCTCTCTCTCTCTCACGCGCACTCTCTCTCTCACGCGCACTCTCTCTCTCTCTCACGTGCTCTCTCTCTCTCACGCGCATTCACTCTCTCTCTCACGCGCACTCTCTCTCTCTCACACGCACTCTCTCTCTCTCACAAGAAACTCTCTCTCTCTCTCACGCGCACTCTCTCTCTCACGCGCACTCTCTCTCTCACGCGCACTCTCTCTCTCACGCGCACTCTCTCTCTCACGCGCACTCTCTCTCTCACGCGCACTCTCTCTCTCACGCGCACTCTCTCTCTCACGCGCACTCTTTCTCTCTCTCACGTGCACTCTCTCTCACATGCACTCTCTCTCACGCGCACTCTCTCTCTCACGTGCACTCTCTCACGCGCACTCACTCTCTCTCATGCACACTCTCTCTCTCACGTGCACTCTCTCTCTCACGTGCACTCTCTCTCTCACGTGCACTCTCTCTCTCACGTGCACTCTCTCTCACGCGCACTCACTCTCACACGCACTCACTCTCTCTCACGCGCACTCTCTCTCACGCGCTATTTCTCTCTCTCACGCGCTCTCTCTCTCACGCGCACTCCCTCTCACATGTGCACTCACTCTCTCTCTCACGCGCACTCTCTCTCCCGCGCACTCACTCACTCACTCTCACTCTCACGCGCTCTCTCTCTCTCACGCGCTCTCTCTCTCTCACGCGCACTTTCTCTCACGCGCACTCTCTCTCTCTCTCACGTGCTCTCTCTCTCTCTCACACGCATTCACTCTCTCTCTCATGCGCACTCTCTCTCTCTCACACGCACTCTCTCTCTCTCACGCGCACTCTCTCTCTCACGCGCACTCTCTCTCTCACGCGCACTCTCTCTCTCACGCGCACTCTCTCTCTCACGTGCACTCTCTCTCACGCGCACTCTCTCTCTCTCTCACGTGCTCTCTCTCTCTCACGCGCATTCACTCTCTCTCTCTCACGTGCACTCTCTCTCTCTCACGCACACTCTCTCTCTCTCACGCGCACTCTCTCTCTCTCACGCGCACTCTCTCTCTCACGCGCACTCTCTCTCTCATGCGCACTCTCTCTCTCACGCGCGCTCTCTCTCTCACGCGCACTCTCTCTCTCACGCGCACTCTCTCTCTCAAGCACACTCTCTCTCTCAAGCACACTCTTTCTCTCTCTCACGTGCACTCTCCCTCACATGCACTCTCTCTCTCTCTCACGCGCACTCTCTCTCACGCGCACTCTCTCTCACGCGCACTCTCTCTCACGCGCACTCTCTCTCACGCGCACTCTCTCTCACGCGCACTCTCTCACGCGCACTCTCTCTCTCACGCGCACTCTCTCTCTCACGCGCACTCTCTCTCTCACGCGCACTCTCTCTCTCACGCGCACTCTCTCTCACATGCACTCTCTCTCACACGCACTCTTTCTCTCTCTCACGTGCACTCTCTCTCACACGCACTCTCTCTCACGCGCACTTTCTCACTCTCTCGCGCACTCACTCTCTCGCGCACTCACTCTCTCACGCGCACTCACTCTCTCACGCACACTCACTCTCTCTCTCACGCGCACTCTCACGCGCACTCTCTCTCTCACGCGCACTCTCTCTCACGTGCACTCTCTCTCTCACGTGCACTCTCTCTCACACGCACTCTCTCTCACGCGCACTCACTCTCTCGCGCACTCACTCTCTCACGCGCACTCACTCTCTCACGCACACTCACTCTCTCACGCACACTCACTCTCTCTCTCACGCGCACTCACTCTCTCTCTCACACGCACTCTCTCTCACACGCACTCTCTCTGTCTCACACGCACTCTCTCTGTCTCACACGCACTCTCTCTGCCTCACACGCACTCTGTCTCTCTCACACGCACTCTGTCTCTCTCACACGCACTCTGTCTCTCTCACACGCACTCTGTCTCTCTCACACGCACTCTGTCTCTCTCACACGCACTCTGTCTCTCTCACACGCACTCTGTCTCTCTCACACGCACTCTGTCTCTCTCACACGCACTCTGTCTCTCTCAAGCGCACTCTGTCTCTCTCTCTCTGTCTCTCACGCGCACTCTCTCCCTCTCTCTTTTGCACGTGCACTCTCTCTCTCTCTCCCTCATGCGTACTCTCTCTCTCTCACGCGCACTCTCTCACGCACACCCTTTCTCTCACGTGCACTCTCTCTCTCTCTCACGTGCACTCTCTCTCTCTCACACGCACTCTCTCTCTCACGCGCACTCTCTCTCTCACGCGCACTCTCTCTCTCTCATGTGCACTCTCTCTCACACGCACTCTCTCTCTCCCTCTCATGCACGCTCTCTCTCTCACGTGCACTCTCTCTCACATGTGCACTCTCTCTCTCTCTCACGCGCACTCTCTCTCACGTGCACTCACTCTCTCACGCGCACTCTCTCTCACGTGCTCTCTCTCTCTCACGCGCTCTCTCTCTCTCACGCGCACTCTCTCTCTCTCACGTGCTCTCTCTCTCTCACGCGCATTCACTCTCTCTCTCACGCGCACTCTCTCTCTCACGCGCACTCTCTCTCTCACGCGCACTCACTCTCTCTCACGCACACTCACTCTCTCTCTCACGCACACTCACTCTCTCTCTCACGCACACTCACTCTCTCTCTCACGCACACTCTCCCTCTCACGCGCACTCTCTCTCTCACGCGCACTCTCTCTCTCACGCGCACTCTTTCTCTCTCTCACGTGCACTCTCTCTCACACGCACTCTCTCTCACACGCACTTTCTCACGCGCACTCACTCTCTCTCACGCGCACGCACTCTCTCTCTCACGTGCACTCACTCTCTCTCTCTCACGCGTACTCACTCTCTCTCTCACGCGCACTCTCTCTCTCACGCGCACTCTCTCTCTCACGCGCACTCTCTCTCTCACGCGCACTCTCTCTCTCACGCGCACTCTCTCTCTCACGCGCACTCTCTCTCTCACGCGCACTCTCTCTCTCACGCGCACTCTCTCTCACACGCACTCTCTCTGTCTCACACGCACTCTCTCTGTCTCACACGCACTCTCTCTGTCTCACACGCACTCTGTCTCTCTCACACGCACTCTGTCTCTCTCACACGCACTCTGTCTCTCTCAAGCGCACTCTGTCTCTCTCAAGCGCACTCTGTCTCTCTCTCTCTCTCACGCGCACTCTCTCCCTCTCTCTCTCACGTGCACTCTCTCTCTCTCTCCCTCATGCGTACTCTCTCTCTCTCACGCGCACTCTCTCTCACGCACACCCTTTCTCTCACGTACACTCTCTCTCTCTCTCACGTGCACTCTCTCTCTCTCTCACACGCACTCTCTCTCTCAAGCGCACTCTCTCTCTCACGTGCACTCTCTCTCACGCGCACTCTCTCTCTCTCTCACGTGCTCTCTCTCTCTCACGCGCATTCACTCTCTCTCTCTCACGTGCACTCTCTCTCTCTCTCACGCACACTCTCTCTCTCTCACGCGCACTCTCTCTCTCTCACGCGCACTCTCTCTCTCACGCGCACTCTCTCTCTCACGCGCACTCTCTCTTTCACGCGCACTCTCTCTCTCACGCGCACTCTCTCTCTCAAGCACACTCTCTCTCTCAAGCACACTCTTTCTCTCTCTCACGTGCACTCTCCCTCACATGCACTCTCTCTCTCTCTCACGCGCACTCTCTCTCACGCGCACTCTCTCTCACGCGCACTCTCTCTCTCTCTCACGCGCACTCTCTCACGCGCACTCTCTCTCACGCGCACTCTCTCTCTCACGCGCACTGTCTCTCTCACGCGCACTCTCTCTCTCACGCGCACTCTCTCTCTCACGCGCACTCTCTCTCACATGCACTCTCTCTCACACGCACTCTTTCTCTCTCTCACGTGCACTCTCTCTCACACGCACTCTCTCTCACGCGCACTTTCTCTCTCTCACGCGCACTCTCTCTCGCGCACTCACTCTCTCTCGCGCACTCACTCTCTCTCGCGCACTCACTCTCTCCCGCGCACTCACTCTCTCACGCGCACTCACTCTCTCTCTCACGCGCACTCTCTCACGCGCACTCTCTCTCTCAAGCGCACTCTTTCTCTCTCTCACGCGCACTCAGTCTCTCTCTCACACGCATTTCTCTCACACGCACTCTCTCTCACACGCACTCTCTCTGTCTCACACGCACTCTCTCTGTCTCACACGCACTCTCTCTGTCTCACACGCACTCTGTCTCTCTCACACGCACTCTGTCTCTCTCACACGCACTCTGTCTCTCTCACACGCACTCTGTCTCTCTCACACGCACTCTGTCTCTCTCACACGCACTCTGTCTCTCTCACACGCACTCTGTCTCTCTCACACGCACTCTGTCTCTCTCAAGCGCACTCTGTCTCTCTCAAGCGCACTCTGTCTCTCTCTCTCTCTCTCACACGCACTCTTTCCCTCTCTCTTTCGCACGTGCACTCTCTCTCTCTCTCCCTCATGCGTACTCTCTCTCTCTCACGCGCACTCTCTCACGCACACCCTTTCTCTCACGTGCACTCTCTCCCTCTCTCACGTGCACTCTCTCTCTCTCACACGCACTCTCTCTCTCACGCGCACTCTCTCTCTCACGCGCACTCTCTCTCTCACGCGCACTCTCTCTCTCTCATGTGCACTCTCTCTCACACGCACTCTCTCTCTCTCTCTCACGCACGCTCTCTCTCTCACGTGCACTCTCTCTCACATGTGCACTCTCTCTCTCTCTCACGCGCACTCACTCTCTCTCTCACGCGCACTCTCTCTCACGTGCACTCACTCTCTCACGCGCACTCTCTCTCACGCGCTCTCTCTCTCTCACGCGCTCTCTCTCTCTCACGCGCACTCTCTCTCTCACGCGCACTCTCTCTCTCACGCGCATTCACTCTCTCTCACGTGCACTCACTCTCTCTCACGCGCACTCACTCTCTCTCTCACGCGCACTCACTCTCTCTCTCACGCGCACTCACTCTCTCTCTCACGCGCACTCACTCTCTCTCTCACGCGCACTCACTCTCTCTCTCACGCGCACTCACTCTCTCTCTCACGCGCACTCTCTCTCTCATGCGCACTCTCTCTCTCACGCGCACTCTCTCTCTCAAGCACACTCTTTCTCTCTCTCACGTGCACTCTCTCTCACGTGCACTCTCTCTCTCTCACGCGCACTCTCTCTCTCTCAGGCGCACTCTCTCTCTCTCACGCGCACTCTCTCTCTCTCACGCGCACTCTCTCTCTCTCACGCGCACTCTCTCTCACGTGCACTCTCTCTCACACGCACTCTTTCTCTCTCTCACGTGCACTCACTCTCTCTCTCACGCGCACTCACTCTCTCTCTCACGCGCACTCACTCTCTCTCTCACGCGCACTCACTCTCTCTCTCACGCGCACTCACTCTCTCTCTCACGCGCACTCACTCTCTCTCTCACGCGCACTCACTCTCTCTCTCTCACGCGCACTCACTCTCTCTCTCTCACGCGCACTCTCTCACGTGCGCGCTCTCTCACACGCACTCTCTCTCACACGCACTCTCTCTCACACGCACTCTCTCTCACACGCACTCTCTCTCACACGCACTCTCTCTCACACGCACTCTCTCTCACACGCACTCTCTCTCACACGCACTCTCTCTCACACGCACTCTCTCTCACACGCACTCTCTCTCACACGCACTCTCTCTCACACGCACTCTCTCTCACACGCACTCTCTCTCACACGCACTCTCTCTCACACGTACTCTCTCTCACACGCACTCTCTCTCACACGCACTCTGTCTCTCTCACGCGCACTCTGTCTCTCTCACGCGCACTCTGTCTCTCTCACGCGCACTCTGTCTCTCTCAAGCGCACTCTGTCTCTCTCAAGCGCACTCTGTCTCTCTCTCTCTCTCTCTCACGCGCACTCTCTCCCTCTCTCTCTCTCACGTGCACTCTCTCTCTCTCCCTCATGCGTACTCTCTCTCTCTCACGCGCACTCTCTCTCACGCACACCCTTCCTCTCACGTGCACTCTCTCTCTCACGTGCACTCTCTCTCACACGCACTCTCTCTCACGCGCACTCTCTCTCTCATGTGCACTCTCTCTCACGCGCACTCTCTCTCTCTCATGCACGCTCTCTCTCTCACATGTGCACTCTCTCTCTCTCACGTGCACTCACTCTCTCTCTCACGCGCACTCTCACGCGCACTCACTCTCTCTCACGCGCAATCTCTCTCACGCGCTCTCTCTCACGCGCTCTCTCTCTCTCACGCGCACTCTCTCTCTCACGCGCACTCTCTCTCTCTCTCACGTGCTCTCTCTCTCTCACGCGCATTCACTCTCTCTCTCACGCGCACTCTCTCTCTCTCACACGCACTCTCTCTCTCTCACACGCACTCTCTCTCTCTCTCACGCGCACTCTCTCTCTCACGCGCACTCTCTCTCTCACGCGCACTCTCTCTCTCACGCGCACTCTCTCTCTCACGCGCACTCTCTCTCTCACGCGCACTCTCTCTCTCACGCGCACTCTCTCTCTCACGCGCACTCTTTCTCTCTCTCACGTGCACTCTCTCTCACATGCACTCTCTCTCACGCGCACTCTCTCTCTCACGTGCACTCTCTCACGCGCACTCACTCTCTCTCATGCACACTCTCTCTCTCACGTGCACTCTCTCTCTCACGTGCACTCTCTCTCTCACGTGCACTCTCTCTCTCACGTGCACTCTCTCTCACGCGCACTCACTCTCACACGCACTCACTCTCTCTCACGCGCACTCTCTCTCACGCGCTATTTCTCTCTCTCACGCGCTCTCTCTCTCACGCGCACTCCCTCTCACATGTGCACTCACTCTCTCTCTCACGCGCACTCTCTCTCCCGCGCACTCACTCACTCACTCTCACTCTCACGCGCTCTCTCTCTCTCACGCGCTCTCTCTCTCTCACGCGCACTTTCTCTCACGCGCACTCTCTCTCTCTCTCACGTGCTCTCTCTCTCTCTCACACGCATTCACTCTCTCTCTCATGCGCACTCTCTCTCTCTCACACGCACTCTCTCTCTCTCACGCGCACTCTCTCTCTCACGCGCACTCTCTCTCTCACGCGCACTCTCTCTCTCACGCGCACTCTCTCTCTCACGCGCACTCTCTCTCTCACGCGCACTCTCTCTCTCACGCGCACTCTTTCTCTCTCTCACGTGCACTCTCTCTCACATGCACTCTCTCTCTCACGCGCACTCTCTCACTCACGTGCACTCTCTCACGCGCACTCTCTCTCTCATGCACACTCTCTCTCACGTGGACTCTCTCTCTCACGTGCACTCTCTCTCACGCGCACTCACTCTCTCACCCGCACTCTCTCTTACGCGCACTCACTCTCTCTCTCATGCGCTCTCTCTCACGCGCACTCTCTCTCTCACGTGCTCTCTCTCACGCGCATTCACTCTCTCTCACGCGCACTCTCTCTCACACGCACTCTCTCTCTCCCACGCGCACTCTCTCTCTCTCACGCGCACTCTCTCTCTCAAGCACACTCTTTCTCTCTCTCACGTGCACTCTCTCTCACATGCACTCTCTCTCTCTCACGCGCACTCACTCTCTCTCTCACGCGCACTCTTTCTCTCTCTCACGTGCACTGTCTCTCACGCACGCTCTCTCTCTCTCACAGCCACGCACGCTCCCTCTCACAGCCACGCACAGTCTCTCTCTCTCTCTCACAGCCACGCGCGATCTCTCTCTCTCTCTCACACAGACACTCTCACTATCTCTCACACACATACTCTCTCACACAAACTCTCTCACTCTCTCTCACACTCTCTCTCTCATACACACACAGTCTCTCACACACACACACTCTTTCACACACACTCTCTCTCTCACACGCACTCTCTCTCTATCTCACGCGCATTCTCTCTCTCTCTCTCTCTCACGCGCATTCTCTCTCTCTCTCACGCGCACTCTCTCTCTCTCACCCGCACTCTCTCTCTCACCCGCACACTCTATCTCTCACGCGCATTCTCTCTCTCTCACGCGCATTCTCTCTCTCTCACACGCACTCTCTCTCTATCTCACGCGCATTCTCTCTCTCTCTCTCTCACGCGCACTCTTTCTCTCTCCCACGCGCATTCTCTCTCTCACGCGCAATCTCTCTCGCTCTCCCACGCACAATCTCTCTCTCTCACATGCATTCTCTCTATCTCTCTCACGCGCATTCTCTCTATCTCTCTCACGCGCATTCTCTCTATCTCTCTCACGCGCATTCTCTCTCTCTCTCACACGCACTCTCTCTCTCACACGCACTCTCTCTCTCTCACGCGCACTCTCTCTCTCTCTCACGCGCACTCTCTCTCTCACGTGCACTCTTTCTCTCATGTGCACTCTCTCCCACGCGCTCTCTCTCTCACGCACACTCTCTCCCTCTCTCACGCGCACTCTCTCTCTCTCTCATGCACTCTCTCTCATGTGCACTTTCTCTCACACGCACTCTCTCTCTCTCTCACGCGCACTCTCTCTCTCACTCGCAATCTTTCTCTCTCTCACGTGCACTCTCTCTCACGCGCACTCTCTCTCACGCGCAGTCTCTCTCTCTCATGTGCACTCTCTCTCTCTCTATCATGTGCACTCTCTCTCTCTCGCGCACTCTTTCTCTCTCACGTGCACTTTCTCTCACGCGCACTCTCTCTCTCACGCGCACTCTCTCTCTCTCATGCGCGCTCTCTCTCTCTCTCACGCGCACTCACTCTCTCTGAAATGCACTCTCTCTCTCTCACGCGCACTCTCTCTCTCTCTCTCACACGCACTCTCTCTCTCTCTCTCACACGCACTCTCTCTCTCTCTCTCACACGCACTCTCTCTCTCTCTCTCACACGCACTCTCTCTCTCTCTCTCACACGCACTCTCTCTCTCTCTCTCTCACACGCACTCTCTCTCTCTCACACGCACTCTCTCTCTCGCTCTCTCACACGCACTCTCTCTTTCTCCCTCACACGCACTCTCTCTCTCACGCACATGCTCTCTCTCTCTCAAGCGCACTCTGTCTGTCTCTCTCTCACGCGCACTCTCTCCCTCTCTCTCTCTCTCCCTCATGCGCACTCTCTCTCTCTCACGCGCACTCTCTCTCTCTCACGCGCACTCTCTCTCTCTCTCACGCGCACTCTCTCTCTCTCTCACGCGCACTCTCTCTCTCTCTCATGTGCACTCTCTCCCACGTGCTCTCTCTCTCACGCACACTCTCTCCCTCTCTCACGCGCACTCTCTCTCTCTCACATGCACTCTCTCTCACGTGCACTCTCTCTCACACGCACTCTCTCTCTCTCACGCACTCTCTCTCTCTCTCACTCGCAATCTTTCTCTCTCTCACGTGCACTCTCTCTCACGCGCACTCTCTCTCTCTCATGTGCACTCTCTCTCTCTCTATCATGTGCACTCTCTCTCTCTCTATCATGTGCACTCTCTCTCTCTCACGCGCACTCTTTCTCTCTCACGTGCACTTTCTCTCACGCGCACTCTCTCTCTCTCACGCGCACTCTCTCTCTCTCATGCGCACTCTCTCTCACGCGCACTCTCTCTCAAATGCACTCTCTCTCTCTCTCACGCGCACTCTCTCTCTCTCTCTCACACGCACTCTCTCTCTCACATGCACTCTCTCTCTCTCACACGCATTCTCTCTCTCGCTCTCTCACACGCACTCTCTCTTTCTCCCTCACACGCACTCTCTCTCTCTCTCTCACGCGCATGCTCTCTCTCTCTCAAGCGCACTCTCTCTCTCTCACACGCACTCTCTCCCTCTCTCTCTCTCTCCCTCATGCGCACTCTCTCTCTCTCACACGCGCTCTTTCTCTCACGTGCACTCTCTCTCTCTCAAGCGCACTCTGTCTGTCTCTCTCTCTCTCACGCGCACTCTCTCCCTCTCTCTCTCTCCCTCATGCACACTCTCTCTCTCTCACACGCACTCTTTCTCTCACGTGCACTCTCTCCCTCTCTCAAGCACCCTCTCTCTCTCTCTCAGGCGCACTCTCTCTCTCTCACGCACACTCTCTCTCACGCGCACTCTCTCTCTCACGCGCACTCCTTCTCTCTCTCACGTGCACTCTCTCTCACATGCACTCTCTCTCTCTCACGCGCACTCACTCTCTCTCTCACGCGCACTCTCTCTCACACGCACTCTCTCTCACACGCACTCTCTCTCACACGCACTCTCTCTCACACGCACTCTCTCTCACACGCACTCTCTCTCACACGCACTCTCTCTGTCTCACACGCACTCTCTCTGTCTCACACGCACTCTCTCTGTCTCACACGCACTCTCTCTGTCTCACACGCACTCTCTCTGTCTCACACGCACTCTGTCTCTCTCACACGCACTCTGTCTCTCTCACACGCACTCTGTCTCTCTCACACGCACTCTGTCTCTCTCACACGCACTCTGTCTCTCTCAAGCGCACTCTGTCTCTCTCAAGCGCACTCTGTCTCTCTCTCTCTCTCTCACGCGCACTCTCTCCCTCTCTCTTTCGCACGTGCACTCTCTCTCTCTCTCCCTCATGCGTACTCTCTCTCTCTCACGCGCACTCTCTCACGCACACCCTTTCTCTCACGTGCACTCTCTCTCTCTCTCTCACGTGCACTCTCTCTCTCTCACACGCACTCTCTCTCTCACGCGCACTCTCTCTCTCTCATGTGCACTCTCTCTCACACGCACTCTCTCTCTCTCTCTCATGCACGCTCTCTCTCTCACGTGCACTCTCTCTCACATGTGCACTCTCTCTCTCTCACGCGCACTCACTCTCTCTCTCACGCGCACTCTCACTCACGCGCACTCTCTCTCACGCGCTCTCTCTCTCTCACGCGCTCTCTCTCATGCGCACTCTCTCTCTCTCACGTGCTCTCTCTCTCTCACGCGCATTCACTCTCTCTCTCACGCGCACTCACTCTCTCTCTCACGCGCACTCACTCTCTCTCTCACGCGCACTCACTCTCTCTCTCACGCGCACTCACTCTCTCTCTCACGCGCACTCACTCTCTCTCTCACGCGCACTCACTCTCTCTCTCACGCGCACTCTCTCTCTCACGCGCACTCTCTCTCTCACGCGCACTCTCTCTCTCACGCGCACTCTCTCTCTCACGCGCACTCTCTCTCTCACGCGCACTCTCTCTCTCAAGCACACTCTTTCTCTCTCTCACATGCACTCTCTCTCTCTCTCACGCGCACTCTCTCTCACGCGCACTCTCTCTCTCATGCGCGCACTCTCTCACACGCGCACTCTCTCTCACGCGCACTCTCTCATGCGCACTCTCTCTCACACGCACTCTTTCTCTCTCTCACGTGCACTCTCTCTCACACGCACTCTCTCTCACACGCGCTCACTCTCTCTCTCACGCGCACTCACTCTCTCTCACGCGCACTCACTCTCTCTCACGCGCACTCACTCTCTCTCTCACGCGCACTCACTCTCTCTCTCACGCGCACTCACTCTCTCTCTCACGCGCACACACTCTCTCTCTCACGCGCACACACTCTCTCTCACGCGCACTCACTCTCTCTCTCACGCGCACTCTCTCACGCGCGCTCTCTCTCACGCGCGCTCTCTCTCACGCGCACTCTCTCTCACGCGCACTCTCTCTCACGCGCACTCTCTCTCACGCGCACTCACTCTCTCTCTCACGCGCACTCACTCTCTCTCTCACGCGCACACACTCTCTCTCTCACGCGCACACACTCTCTCTCTCTCACGCGCACTCACTCTCTCTCTCACGCGCACTCTCTCACACGCACTCTCTCTCACACGCACTCTCTCTCACACGCACTCTCTCTCACACGCACTCTCTCTCACACGCACTCTCTCTCACACGCACTCTCTCTCACACGCACTCTCTCTCACACGCACTCTCTCTCACACGCACTCTCTCTCACACGCACTCTCTCTCACACGCACTCTCTCTCACACGCACTCTCTCTCACATGCACTCTCTCTCACACGCACTCTCTCTGTCTCACACGCACTCTGTCTCTCTCACACGCACTCTGTCTCTCTCAAGCGCACTCTCTCTCTCAAGCGCCCTCTGTCTCTCTCTCTCTCTCTCTCATGCGCACTCTCTCCCTCTCTCTCTCTCACGTGCACTCTCTCTCTCTCTCCCTCATGCGTACTCTCTCTCTCTCATGCGCACTCTCTCTCACGCACACCCTTTCTCTCACGTGCACTCTCTCTCTCACGTGCACTCTCTCTCTCTCACACGCACTCTCTCTCACGCGCACTCTCTCTCTCATGTGCACTCTCTCTCACGCGCACTCTCTCTCTCATGCACGCTCTCTCTCTCACATGTGCACTCTCTCTCTCTCACGCGCACTCACTCTCTCTCTCACGCGCACTCTCTCTCACGCGCACTCACTCACTCTCTCACGCGCAATCTCTCTCACGCGCTCTCTCTCTCTCACGCGCTCTCTCTCTCTCACGCGCTCTCTCTCTCTCACGCGCTCTCTCTCTCTCACGCGCTCTCTCTCTCTCACGCGCTCTCTCTCTCTCACGCGCACTCTCTCTCTCACGCGCACTCTCTCTCTCACGCGCACTCTCTCTCTCACGCGCACTCTCTCTCTCTCACGCGCGCGCGCGCTCTCTCTCTCTCACACGCACTCTCTCTCTCACACGCACTCTCTCTCACACGCACTCTCTCTCTCACGCGCACTCTCTCTCTCTCACGCGCACTCTCTCTCTCACGCGCACTCTCTCTCTCACCGCGCACTCTCTCTCTCACGCGCACTCTCTCTCTCACGGCCGCACTCTTTCTCTCTCACGCGCACTCTCTCTCTCACGCGCACTCTTTCTCTCTCTCACGTGCACTCTCTCTCACGTGCACTCACTCTCTCTCACGCGCACTCTCTCTCACGCGCACTCTCTCTCTCCCACGCGCTCTCTCTCTCTCACGCGCTCTCTCTCTCACGCGCACTCTCTCTCACATGTGCACTCACTCTCTCTCTCACGCGCACTCTCTCTCCCGCGCACTCACTCACTCTCTCACGTGCACTCTCTCTCACGCGCTCTCTCTCTCTCACGCGCTCTCTCTCTCTCACGCGCTCTCTCTCTCTCACGCGCACTTTCTCTCACGCGCACTCTCTCTCTCTCTCACGTGCTCTCTCTCTCTCACACGCATTCACTCTCTCTCTCACGCGCACTCTCTCTCTCTCACACGCACTCTCTCTCTCTCACGCGCACTCTCTCTCTCTCACGCGCACTCTCTCTCACGCGCACTCTCTCTCACGCGCACTCTCTCTCTCACGCGCACTCTCTCTCTCACGCGCACTCTCTCTCTCACGCGCACTCTCTCTCTCAAGCACACTCTTTCTCTCTCTCACATGCACTCTCTCTCACATGCACTCTCTCTCTCACGCGCACTCTCTCACTCACGTGCACTCTCTCACGCGCACTCTCTCTCTCATGCACACTCTCTCTCACGTGCACTCTCTCTCTCACGTGCACTCTCTCCTCTCTCACGCGCACTCACTCTCTCACCCGCACTCTCTCTTACGCGCACTCACTCTCTCTCTCACGCGCACTCTCTCTCATGCGCTCTCTCTCTCTCTCTCACGCGCTCTCTCTCACGCGCACTCTCTCTCTCACGTGCTCTCTCTCACGCGCATTCACTCTCTCTCACGCGCACTCTCTCTCTCATGCGCACTCTCTCACGCGCACTCTCTCTCTCAAGCACACTCTTTCTCTCTCTCACGTGCACTCTCTCTCACATGCACTCTCTCTCTCTCACGCGCACTCACTCTCTCACGCGCACTCTTTCTCTCTCTCACGTGCACTGTCTCTCACGCGCGCTCTCTCTCTCTCACAGCCACGCGCGCTCCCTCTCACAGCCACGCACGGTCTCTCTCTCTCTCTCACAGCCACGCGCGATCTCTCTCTCTCTCTCACACAGACACTCTCACTATCTCTCACACACATACTCTCTCACACAAACTCTCTCACTCTCTCTCAAACTCTCTCTCTCATACACACACAGTCTCTCACACACACACACTCTTTCACACACACTCTCTCTCTCACACGCACTCTCTCTCTATCTCACGCGCATTCTCTCTCTCTCTCTCTCTCACGCGCACTCTTTCTCTCTCTCACGCGCATTCTCTCTCTCTCTCACGCGCACTCTCTCTCTCTCACCCGCACTCTCTCACCCGCACACTATCTCTCACGCGCATTCTCTCTCTCTCACGCGCATTCTCTCTCTCTCACACGCACTCTCTCTCTCTCCCACGCGCATTCTCTCTCTCTCTCACGCGCAATCTCTCTCGCTCTCCCACGCACAATCTCTCTCTCTCACGCGCATTCTCTCTATCTCTCTCATGCGCATTCTCTCTCTCTCTCTCACACGCACTCTCTCTCTCTCACACGCACTCTCTCTCTCTCTCACGCGCACTCTCTCTCTCTCTCATGCGCACTCTCTCTCTCACGTGCACTCTTTCTCTCTCTCATGTGCACTCTCTCCCACGCGCTCCCTCTCTCACGCGCACTCTCTCTCTCTCACGTGCACTTTCTCTCACACGCACTCTCTCTCTCACGCGCACTCTCTCTCTCACTCGCAATCTTTCTCTCTCTCACGTGCACTCTCTCTCACGCGCAGTCTCTCTCTCTCATGTGCACTCTCTCTCTCTCTCTATCATGTGCACTCTCTCTCTCTCGCGCACTCTTTCTCTCTCACGTGCACTTTCTCTCACGCGCACTCTCTCTCTCACGCGCACTCTCTCTCTCACGCGCACTCTCTCTCTCACGCGCACTCTCTCTCTCACGCGCACTCTCTCTCTCTCACGCGCACTCTCTCTCTCTCTCACGCGCACTCTCTCTCTCTCTCACGTGCACTCTCTCTCTCTCTCACGCGCACTCTCTCTCTCTCTCACGCGCACTCTCTCTCTCTCTCACGCGCACTCTCTCTCTCTCTCACGCGCACTCTCTCTCTCACGCGCACTCTCTCTCTCTCACGCGCACTCTCTCACGCGCACTCTCTCTCACGTGCACTCTCTCACGTGCACTCTCTCTCTCTCTCTCACACGCACTCTCTCTCTCATGCGCACTCTCTCTCACATGCACTCTATCTCTCTCTCTCTCACACACTCTCTCTCTCACGCGCACTCTCTCTCTCACGCGCACTCACTCTCTCACGCGCACTCACTCTCTCACGCGCACTCACTCTCTCACGCGCACTCACTCTCTCGCACGCGCACTCTCTCTCTCGCACGCGCACTCTCTCTCTCACGCGCACTCTCTCTCTCACGCGCGCACTCTCTCTCTCACGCGCACACTCTCTCTCTCACGCGCACACTCTCTCTCTCACGCGCACACTCTCTCTCTCTCACGCGCACACTCTCTCACGCGCACTCTCTCTCTCACGTGCACTCTCTCTCTCTCATGCGCACACTCTCTCTCTCACGCGCACACTCTCTCACGCGCACTCTCTCTCTCACGTGCACTCTCTCTCTCACGTGCACTCTCTCTCTCACGCGCACTCTCTCTCTCTCACGCGCACTCTCTCTCTCTCACGCGCACTCTTCCTCTCTCTCACGAGCACTCTCTCTCTCACGCGCACTCTCTCTCTCTCTCTCACACGCCCTCTCTCTCTCTCTCACACGCACTCTCTCTCTCTCTCACACGCACTCTCTCTCTCTCTCACACACGCACTCTCTCTCTCTCTCTCTCGCTCTCTCTCTCTCTCTCACGCGCACTCTCTCTCACGCGCACTCTCTCTCACGCGCATTCTCTCTCTCACATGCACTCTCTCTCACGCGCAATCTCTCTCTCTCTCTCTCACGCGCACTCTCTCTCACGCGCACTCTCTCTCACGCGCACTCTCTCTCACGCGCACTCTCTCTCACGCGCACTCTCTCTCACGCGCACTCTCTCTCACGCGCACTCTCTCTCTCTCACGCGCACTCTCTCTCTCTCACGCGCACTCTCTCTCTCTCACGCGCACTCTCTCTCTCTCACGCGCACTCTCTCTCTCTCACGCGCACTCTCTCTCTCTCACGCGCACTCTCTCTCTCTCACGCGCACTCTCTCTCTCTCACGCGCACTCTCTCTCTCTCACATGCACTCTCTCTGACACGCACTCGCTCACTCTCTCTCATGCGCAATCTCTCTCTCGCTCTCTCTCACGCGCACTCTCTCTCGCTCTCTCTCACGCACACTCTCTCTGTCACGCGCACTCTCTCTGTCACGCGCACTCTCTCTCTCTCACGCGCACTCTCTCTCTCACGCGCACTCTCTCTCTCACGCGCACTCTCTCTCTCACGCGCACTCTCTCTCTCACGCGCACTCTCTCTCTCTCTCACAGCCACGCGCACTCTCTCTCTCTCACAGCCATGCACACTCTCTCTCTCTCTCTCACAGCCACGCGCACTCTCTCTCTCACACAGCCACACGAGCTCTCTCTCTCACAGCCATGCACGCTATTTCTCTCTCACAGCCACGCGCGCTCTCTCTCTCTCACAGCCACGCGCGCTCTCTCTCTCTCACAGCCACGCGCGCTCTCTCACAGCCACGCGCGCTCTCTCTCTCTCACAGCCACGCATGCTCTCTCTCTCTCACAGCTATGTGCACTCTCTCTCTCTCACAGCCACGCGCGCTCTCTCTCTCTCACAGCCACGCGCGCTCTCTCTCTCTCACAGCCACGCACGCTCTGTCTCTCTCACAGCCACGCGCGATCTCTCTCTCTCACAGCCACACGCGCTCTCTCTCTCTCACACAGACACTCTCACTATCTCTCACACACAATCTCTCACATACACACTCTCCCTCTCTCTCACACACACATACTCTCTCTCACAAACTCTCTCACTCTCTCTCACACTCTCTCTCGCACACACACAGTCTCTCACACACACAACTCTTTCACACACACACTCACACACACACTCACACACTCTCACTATCTCTCACACACACTCTCACTCTCACACACAGTCTCACTCTCACACTCTCTCTCACACACACTCTCTCTCTCACACACACTCTCTCTCACACACACTCTCTCTCACGCGCACACTTTCTCTCACGCGCACTCTCTCTCATGCGCACTCTCTCTCCCTCTCACCCGCACTCGCTCTCTCTCACGCGCACTCTCTCTCTCTCTCACATGCACTCTCTCTCTCTCACGCGCACTCTCTCTCTCACGCACACGGTCTCTCACGTGCACTCTCTCTCACGCGCACTCTCTCTCTCACTATCACGCGCACTCTCTCTCTCACGCGCACTCACTCTGTCACGCGCACTCACTCTGTCACGCGCACTCACTCTGTCACGCGCACTCACTCTCTCTCACATGCACTCTCTCTCTCTCATGCGCACTCTCTCACGCGCACTCACTCTCTCTCACGCGCACTCACTCTCTCTCACGCGCACTCACTCTCTCTCACGCGCACTCACTCTCTCTCACGCGCACTCACTCTCTCTCACGCGCACTCACTCTCTCTCACGCGCACTCACTCTCTCTCACGCGCACTCTCTCTCTCGCTCTCACGCGCACTCTGTCACGCGCACTCTCTCTCTCTCGCTCTCTCTCACGCACACTCTCTCGCTCTCTCTCATGCACACTCTCTCTCTCACGCGCACTCTCACTCTCACGCGCACTCTCACTCTCACGCGCACTCTCTCTCTCACGCGCACTCTCTCTCTCACGCGCACTCTCTCTCTCACGCGCACTCTCTCTCCCTCATGCGCACACTCTCTCCCTCATGTGCACTCTCTCTCTCTCACGCACACTCTCTCTCACGCGCACTCTCTCTCTCTCAAGCGCACTCTTTCTCTCTCTCGCGTGCACTCTCTCTCACGCGCACTCTCTCTCTCTCTCATGCGCACTCACTCTCTCTCACGTGCTCTCTCTCTCACGCGCTCTCTCTCTCTCTCACGCGCACTCTCTCTCTCTCACGCGCACTCTCTCTCTCTCACGCGCACTCTCTCTCTCTCACGCGCACTCTCTCTCTCTCACGCGCACTCTCTCTCTCTCACGCGCACTCTCTCTCTCACGCGCACTCTCTCTCTCACGCGCACTCTCTCTCTCACACGCACTCTCTCTCTCACACGCACTCTCTCTCTCACACGCACTCT